>JAQFYU010002054.1:0-12847 GCA_034694905.1 Ceratophysella granulata
CCTAACTCATGCCCGACCTGTTTGGAGCCCTCAGACGTTGAAGGGGTTGGTATTCCGAAATGATTTTCCAATTATTACCACAGATTTCATTGACCTTCACGACGGAAAGAAGCCAATATCTATTCTGAAAGGGATCATTGACCGGAGCTTGGTTACCAAGGAGCTGTCGGCTTCAGAACGAGTTCTGTACAAAACACTTCGAGATAGGGTGTCATATATCGCCAGCACGGAGGGACATCTAGCGGCAGCTCACATAAACCGAATTAACATTGTGGAAGAAACGGATGAGCTGTCGGGGTCATACGTTCTGCCGCCCAGTTTTGCATTTATCGGATTTAAATCTGGTGTGGAACATTTTAGTAATTTAATGAAATTGTCACCTGACGTATTTGTAGTGAATAATGCCTATTTGGATAGTTTGATCTCCTTGCATATTATACTGGCGCTAACTAAGAATTATTTTGGAGTTTATGTATTTCCTCCAAGCTACGCTGGGCTTCACGAATCCGGAGTATATCAAATATGGGCTTTGTACAGGGAAAAACTGTTTTTCGATTTAGATGCTAGATTTATTCATTGTGTAGCTTCTGGGGATAAGAGTCCTGCTGAAATGTACTATGGTAACACGTGTAATGATTATGCAAGCCTGCTTAAAATTCCTCACAGTCTTCAAATGGGAGATGGAGCTAGGTCAGAGCAAATTACAATAACCGTTGCTATGCTTTCCAAACAGGGCGGAGGGCTGCTTATTATTGGTGGCGTGAGTTCACTTGTTGCGTTTCTTTTTGAGCTGGTTATTCACTTCGTCCAGAGTAGAAGGAAGATACAAATTTGGAAAATTTCAAATTATACTGCCGTTGTTTTTCCTAAGGACTTTTTGCAAGTTAGATCTGGATTGATACGCGTGCAATCTTCTCTGGTGTCATTGTCGCCAGCGTCATCGACATTGAAGAGTCGTGATTGTCGATCAGAATTCCATTATATAAAGTAAAAGGAATTTAATTTACGATTTAGTTCAGGGCAGCTTTTATTTAATTTTGTGTTTAAATTTACAATAAATCTGTCCAAATAGTTAAATACAATCTTCAAAGATATAAAAATTTAATTTCGATTAGATGTGAGGTTAGCCACTATAATTATGGAAAAATTCCTATATATTTAAATATGCACCAAAATATGCACTGAAAACTGCTTTTATGCAAAATACGCGTTTAAATGAAAATAAAATAAATCGAGTCAGCCAGGTTGTAAAATGATAAAAAAAATATTAGAAACATGCGAAATTTATTTGATTTGAAAACAGTTCTTGTTCAATAAAAAAGATACATTATGAAATGGTAGAAATATACAATAAGAGTGAAAACATGTTAAAACAATATGCACTAAAATTTTGGAAACATCAAAATAGTAATGCAAAGCTGCTTACTAAAACTTTACAATTATGCAAAAAATATTCAACATAATATTCGGTTACTGAAATCAGTTCTACCGGGGGTGAATTTTTGAGTTTAGTCGATGATGGTTTAAAATCCTAGTTATTATATTTCGCAATTTTGTACTTTTGATTTTAAGCAATAGGCCGTATTTTATTAGCTTACTATTTGAAATAGTACTGTTTATTTGACGATGTGTAAATTGATATTGTCCTTATATAGTTGTACTTTGAATGAATAGAATAAAAAGTAGAACAAATGAATTAAAAATAAAACAGTTGAGTTGACCATACTTAGCAATATCGAGCATCACGTGTATTCTGCCTGATAAAATTCTGGAATCGATCAATTCGTGTGTAAACTCCTGGAAAAGCTTTCTCTGCACATCTTCGACCAAATGAAACAATTCCAATCTGTTTAGGGGAGTATCCGATAAGGGATTATTCGTTCATGATTTCCCTATGTTTCGATTATTTACTTAAACAGTTCCATTTAGTGTACAATGTACCTGATCGAAAACATCCGATTTCTTTCGCTTCAAGAATAGTGGCCCTCCACTGTCTCCGTTGCACGAATCCTTATTTGCTGAAGAAGCGCAGAACATATTTTGTGTCACTTGAATTCTAATTCCAGCGTATGCCCGTCGACAAGGAACAGTCGGAACAACCTTTACCTATTGTGCATTGCAGAATACTTTTTCGAACCATTTACAGTGCACATGTGCAGATTGCATGCGGTATTTCAGTGCATATTTACCCGAACTTCTCTTTGCGAATTGACGGGCTGTCCTCCATCCTGCACGGCGCCTGTTTAATAACAATCCACAGAATTTATCAGACCGTGTTTCAGGATTAGTAATGATGTAAGTATCGTTGTCATGTTATTTTCAGTATTAACCCGTCGAACGCCTACTTATATGAATTATTCAATTAATTAAGTAGTAAAATTCTTCGTTTTATTCTCACCCCATCCAACAACAATGGCTGTCTGTCCATTTAATTGTGCTTCACGCTGTTGTTGTTCCAAGCAAATTGGTTTTACGGTTTGTTTAAATGTAATACGCCTTGATAGCTTAACGAGAGCCACGTCAAAGTTCAGAGTTCTGAAATCAAAACTACAACATTCGAGATTAATTGTAGGTGGATAAGTCAATTGTCCTTCTTTTTAAAAATATTACACTTGGAGACGGAAGCTCGAGTGACTAAACAATCTTTTTTTCCAAAAATATATCCGTAGCTGGTTAAAGCTGCTTAAGTAGCAGCGGTATTTAGCTACATTTGTGTATAAAAATTTAACACAGTAGGCATTTCGAGTTGCCAGAATTGGTTGCATGTTAGTCTAGGTATTTTAAAAAATCGAAGTGGTATTTTACAGGTTTCTGAAATCTAAAACATTTCTAAGCAATATCTTCAACTAATTTGTTCGTTAATATTTCAAATTGAAATTGGCCGAAAGATCCCACACAGAAAATACAAGATCCGAGTAAGCATTCTTCGTTCCCAGTTCACTTACTTTGGATGTATTTTAATCGTTTCAATTCCAATTGGAACAATGTTGGAACCGTTCAGTTTCGTATCTCCCACCAGAACTCGATAGTCTCCCAACGGACGATTGTTCGTCACAATTTCATAGACACAATGACCTGCGGTTAGCACGTACTGATCATTTATGACACTGGATCCACAAAACTGGTCAATTCTGCCTTGTCCAATCTGTAGTAGTTTTACAACTGAACAATATTAATTATTTTGCTTCATTCGGAACGCTTATTAGTGTATTCTAATAAAAAAGTATGTGAATTCAATTAAATCATCAACACTCGGTGATTAGATCACACATAAGTGAAATAAAGTCTTACAAAGACAAGAGCTGCAGTCCAGGGCCATGATGTTTCCCGAGCTAACTGACCACCGACAATTCTCACATTATTGTTTACTGAACCCCGTCTTCCGCACGGACAAGTTTCCAGGATTGGGACAAGTAGTATCAGAGTAAAATTAAAGAGTAAATTCGGTGTAATGGTAACAGCTGACATGAAAAAATACATTAAACTGAAAAATCTATAGTCCAACATTTCGTAGGTCGTGTTTTTGCACGCCTTGGCTATTGTGGTCTCTGCTCTGGTCTCGCGTCTCACTTGTACTATTGAAGCACTACGTTTGAGTAGCTACTGTACAGTACATGGTAGATGTAATGTAAGTAAACCATCGAATAGGAAAAAATGCATAAGAGGCTACATAGGCTGCTAAACCGAAAACAGTACACAATACATTGAATGATTTTACGAGACAATTGATTGATAAAAATTACTGTTATCTGAAGAATCAGAACATTATTGAGAAGGAAACGGTTGACATTTAAATTGGAGACCGAGATAGATTGTTGTTCCACTGGAATATGGTGAGCGTTCCTACATGTATGTGTGTACGCCCTTGCAAAAATGTTAAACAATAAAATGAAGCAGGTTGTATTGAAATGCATGTCCGTTCGTAGGAAGAATACTGTGTTCAATATTATTACATAGACTACATAGCTGAAAAGCGTCATACGGATGGAGGATCTGTGCTACGATTATTGGAAACCATATGTTACATTGTGTAGATTTTATTGGAGTATTACAGATTTTAGCAACTGGATTAAGTAATGGCACATTTGAGTGTAAATGCTTTATTCTTATATTTAGAGTTCATTGGGAACTAGGAACATTTATATCTTCAACCTTCACACAAATTCAGTTGAAGCTCATCGTTTCGTTGATTCCATTAGCACAGAAGACTATCACCATCCATTCACTCGTTTTCATGAGAGATCACTTCAATGTTGTTTACGTGACAAACCACATCTCCACTGGAGCATGAACTACAAGCCACAGAATTCAAACAAATATAATTAAATCAAACCTCGATTAATTCAAAGCATGACAAATGACAAAATATTTCAAACAAAAGAATCCTATTTAAGCGTATAATTCACATTTATATTTTGCCATTTGTCATTTCAGTTATAGTGTGTCCAATTTATTTAAGGTTTCAGTGAGAATGATACGCAGAAATTTAAACATTTGGAACGTGTTTAAAAACCTGATGTAATTGTATGTAGACATATAGAACAGACCTACCATGAACTGACGTGCTGATTTTTACGGAAGAGAAGGAGATCCGAGTATTGCTTCATGTTAATGAGACATCCTCCAGGAAGTGCAATTTCTTCGGGAGCCTCTTTGGCACTCGCCAAATTCTTCGTTTGAAGCATCTCTTCCGACGAAGAGTTAGCTGGTGGCTCTAGGAACTTATTCACGTCTGTTTCCTCCAGCCAATCAAATACTAGAATACATGGATTTAATTATATACCTCGGATTCTGTAGTCTTTTGTAGTGGGTGTACATACAGGCAAAGCTACCCATACAATATATAAATTCTTGATATTTATAGCTGATTAAAGATCCTTTTTTTAATTTATCAAAATATTTAATTTCAAAATATTTTTGGAAGTGCTTTACTCTACTAATGTGCACTTAACAGCGGTATTTTCCAATGGAAAATTTCGAGACGGAGGCATTCCAGATTTTCACAGACTCGATCACTCAATTGTTCCTCCATTATACCTAATTCTTACAATTTTCAAAAATTTTGGAAGCTCATCAAGTTTATAATTATTTTTAGAAGCCCAAAGCTCCTTCATTGGGCGCTTAGCCTTTTCAAGTATTACGCACAAGTACAAGATATTTAGTTATTTTTTGCGCTAAAAACTAAAACAAATGGTCAATTACCCTATTTACCCTTTATATTGCCGGTAAGTCATTGTATTGAGAATCAAAAATCTATTTGCTGAAGGCATGATACGCTAACAGAGGCGCAAGCTCTTACTACACGTAAGACTATTCATACCTGACGGAGGATCCACTCTTGGCAGACACGAGTGGATACATCCATTGAAGCAGCAGAGGAATTCCTGAGAATTTTCAGATCTGCTATCTGTCTGAACTGACTGATCTGTACTATTGTTCCGACAATCTTCATCTGTCAAACACTTCCGAGCTTCACATAATCTGACATTCGCAGCGGAAGGTTCTGGAAGTGGTGGACAGCGTTCTTCCTCCCGTCGGCGTTCTTTCTGTAAAATAAAAATAAAATTATTGAAAATCAGCAACATGAATTTTTTGTAGCTGCGCTAAGTTCAATTTTCCTGCATTGTTCTTAATATTTACATTTACGTAAAATTGGAACATCAGAAATTCTAGTAATGTAAGACCTCACTCAGCTTTCATACAGCCTAAACTCTACAGTTCTTCTCGGTGACTCAGGTTTCAAATTCAGGTGTCTCTTCACGAATACCTACATTGGATGAATTTTGGTAAATATTTGAAATACACGGAAAAAACTTTTTAAAAAAAATATATATATATATTTTATTTTTGAAAAGTTAGCATTCATGGAAAGAAAATGGCAGAGAATTTGCTTGGGTCTCTAAGAATGTGGACGGGTTTGCAGATAACTTCATTAATACAGAGCACTCACTGATCTCATCTTGATAACGACGTTATCCTCGACGATCTGATAGCCTTACCACTACTGCATTCAGTTATCTGGATTTTCTTCCTTGTCAACAATTAACATAGAAAAATATAAATAATATGAAAAAAAAAATGAATAGCTCATCGACATCCCTTTCTGAGCATTCACATTCACACCCGGTTCGTAACCTGAAGCTGAACCAACGCTTTGAAAGATGGCGACATGAGATAACGTCCAAATTACTGGGTATTAAATGTTGCAAAAAATTTACATGGCAAAACCATCCAGCCATCGGCCACGCCTGTCTGCCTAATAAGTCATAAAGTTTTTTGGGCTCGTCTTCATCTTCAGTTTAAGTTGCCAGTTTTTGGCGAGTAATTTGAGCTCAATACATAAAATACAGTATCCTGCCATATAATACTCAGGTGCAGATTACAATATTTGGAGCCTGGAGTGAAGAAGACAAAAACGGCCTCAGCTTAAATTACATGTTCAACAAAATGACATAAACATGTATTATTTATGAACCTAATGTATTCGGCCCTCATAAATTGGACTAAGAAAAAAGTTTTTGTAAGTTTACAACTCATTTTATTACCCTGTTCGATGCCCACACTTTTCTGGCCCACTACTCCTGTCTGCCTGTCAGTAAACCTTGGTTTCACTTTTCATTGCTTGCATCTTGGTTTCTATTAAGATTTCATACTGGTAACGTTTCATATTCACACATACAATGAATTTGGTAAAAAAATACTTTTGTGTAAATTTTAAAAAAAAATTAATTTAAACTTTTCGAGAATAAAACCAAATGCTTACAAAATCCTGTTTGAAACAAAAGCATATGCTTAAAACCAGCTTCTACTTAGGGAAATCATTATGTGTATAAATCAGAAACTCCCATAAAATATTTGAATTAGAAATGGAAAGACCAGGTTTCATAACTTCAAATTCGATTTATAGCATTTGCAGACTTTACAAACACTAATAATGCAGTACTGCTAACCACGAGGCATTCCGTTGAAGCTTTACCGCATCATCACATATGAGATTCAAATGCCAGCTCAAATATAAATATCGAAAATTCGCCCTGAACTTCAACTGCAGAGAGGTCAAATAACAAACAGCTATATAGTAAATCATGTGCCAGTCGGCACTTTGAAGTCAGAGTTAGACAGGACCTAACCCAATACTACAACGAGTTTTGAAGTTGGATTTTGCCTACCAAGTAAGTACATATTCGCATGCAACTGTAATTTAAGATACACAGCTAGACTAGTGTGATGAATGTGAATAAATTTGCAACACAGAACTTATAATTCACAAACACTTGCATTTAAACACAAAGTTAAAGCTAAGTTGAATTAAATTCGATTCTTTAACAATTCAACTTATTTTAATTTAATAATGATTCTGACTCACGCCAGAGAAACGTCGAAATCTGGATTTAATTGGTTATTAATTTTGATCATCAAAACTGAAAATCGTAATTGATTACATTTTTATCACTTCATTCATACAGGTAGGCAAGTATTAATTCAAGATTCAATGGGTCAAGGTAAACAAATTTTCCGGCTGCATTCGATGCTGAATGCTGAATTTAGCACTGTGAATGAATTAATGGTAAAAGTTGACAAATAAGCATTTTCATTTTTGCAAATTTGCAAAAACATGAATTCAAAAAATATTTATAAAATCCCAACCCGACATTTTACCAATTTGGAGAATTTTTTGCCAATCTGGTAGGTGCTAATCAATCCAAGCCCGACTTCGATATTCTTGACAACAATCACAGATTTTCGTTTTCAAGCATTGAAAATTTCTAAAAGTATGTTAGTGATTCGATTTTTACAATTTAAGCGATTATATGTTCAATATTTGCGACTTTTTATCAAATAGGCGATTTTGCAATGTTTTGCAAAATCATCGACAAAAATAGTATACAGATTTCTATGAATCCTTATAATGACAGAGCTACTTTGACTCGTCTGGATTGTTTAGTTACAACCACTAAACTTAACTTTAAATTCTGGCGTGTCGTAATAAATTGTCTCGAAATGCAGACAACAACGTGCGGTAAGAAGAAACTTCCTGGAGCTGTAAAAGGCGTCGATGACATGCAAGAGCCAATTACACACACATCTGTCACCATGCATTCGGCCGAGTGTCACGATAAAAAGAATTTCCAATTGTATCAAACAAAGTGAAGTGAGAAGTTGAGAAGGTGAGAGAAAAGAATGTTTGTCACACTCAGAATCCGAATTGCATTTTGCACTTGGGAAGAATTCTGCCAGTTTTAAGAGCATCGTTATCTTTCAAGAAGACAAGCCTTCCCTTGTATTGCCCGCTCCAAATCCGTCCAAAAGCCTTGTTTATGTTTTGAAAAAACTTGTTATCCATAAATACAGTGGGAAGAAATATAAATCTTCCGTCTGCTGCTTTCATTGGCTCGAGTTCAAGTTGAAGTGAATCCACGTTCCTAAATCTTGTCTGTCTATTATTATTTTACTTTTACTGAATTTTAAACGTCAGTTTTTATCCTACTCCAAAAACTGAAAATAACGTGTGCTCCCTTCACCTAAACCAAAGTGTAAGTTTTTTGCATCAAAATCAAAAGTGTGGATGCACTCGTCAAGTTCTGCCTGTTCTGTTCAACATAATATGTGAGACAAGGAACGCGACAGCCCAGCACGTGTGATCGAACTTCTTTTGACGTGAACCAAATAAATCGGAAGACAGATAGGCTTGGGTGAGATGTGAGATGCAAATGTTGAACTTTTATTCTGAGCTTTAAACCGTTGGTGCATGAAGAGTTCAAAACAACCATTTGTCTCTCAGGAGGAATATCCGTTTGTATTTTCTAAACGTTAACTCAGTCTGATTGAGTTTACAGAGATCGCTTTTTCTTTATATCTTTTCCAGATGTGGACCATTGCAACGCTTTTCCAAATTTCTTGGCGTTGGCGTCCGTCTGTCTCTTTCATGCATTGCATTGAATTTGCATATTGCATGAAATGCCGAGTTCAAGTTCAAAGATGAATAGTCGATGGAAAATGTGTCTGATCTGCAAATATAATTATACACGGTGCATATTTACTAGTTGTTTAGTACAATAATTATATTTTATAGGAAATATAGCTAACTAGCCTGCCCATGAATCAGTGGAAGTCACTGGTTTGTTTATTGAATTTTATATATTTCATTTAATATTCGATACATTTAATAAATAATTATTTCCTTCACTTGCCTTCACATTTAAATATGTGAATAATTTAATAGGTGTAGTCTCTGTAACTGGCAACCGGAACCAAAATTATATAGGTGACAGATACACGGATACAAAATAATTCGTCGTTATAATTGGGGATTGTGTAGAATTGTACATTGATCATTGTCATTGGTGAAGATTTTGACGCAGTATTGTGTGACGGAACATATATAATTGAACCCAAAAGCCAACACGTAATTAGTCATAAGTCATAACGAATTGCAAAATTTAACGAGACGGGCGTTGAGGAACTATAAGTTAACTGCTCGATACTGATCTTTAATAATCTTTAAAAATCTTCAAGAATTCAGAATCTCTGCTAATCTACTATATTTTTAATAAACCATATTTTTTGGTGCCAAGTTACTCGGATTTCCGGTGTTTACTTTTGTATTGTTCAAAGAGCAGCAGAGCGATCTTAAAATATAACTTAAGCTTAACGACATTCCGGAGATTCTTGTACGTGTTCTGTACTATTTTCAAAATAAATTTTATTTCTACATATACTTTATATCCCAGTACTTTCAACACAAAATGCTGATTTAGAAGAATGTATGCTCATGTCACGTCACGTCTACATATCTGTTTTGCTCGTGTGGTCCTGAAAGAATGCACAGGAGGTAAATAAACTCCACAAAATGGAATGATGATTTGATGCCACCCAAAAATTTGCAAGGGTAAAATATATAATTTCATATCAATTTACATTTTGCTTTAACTATGCAGATACACAGGTCGGGGTTGAGAACCCTGGGTTGCTTGGCTGGTCTAAAAATACACTGTTTAATTAATTTGTATTTACATTGATTCATTCTAAAACGACTGTGTTCTGCTCTAAATTCGCGACTGTATGTTGTGTACACGTCTTTTGTACATAGTCTCTCTGCATGGTTCTTTCTTCTCTTATCTTAATCAAATGACAAAAAAATGGTTATTTATTGTTATTGTAGAGATACGAGTAGCAATAACTGTCGTTATTCGTCGCCTTCTTGAATCAAAGCGCAGTATGCATGATACTGATTCATATATTTCCATGCAGCCAATATAGGAAGTAGACGAAGTCTCATATGAAATAAATATGTTGAGATCTAGCAGTATAGTCAGGAAAATCTGCATTTGAAACATTAATAATGTCAGACTCGCTACAAAACATGTCATCATGCCCGTTAATTCGTATATTTCAGCAAACTATAAAGTTTCAAACCTTATCTTGATTGCTAAGTTTCTGAAAGTAGGAATCGTTAAGACGAACATAGGCCAATTTCTGTTTATTTGAATGGAGCTTCACAGCCTCATCCTTGTATTCTAATACTCAACTGCATGTAGTGGATTATCGTTAAAAATATATATTGGATCGCAGTTAAGCCTTCTAACTTTGAAGTGGGTAGAACAATATGGTAAACGGAAAAGTAACGATATTCTGAATTTATATTGAAAATTGAATTGAATTGATTTGTATTAAACATGCAGTGTCTATTAAGCAAAACAAAATCATATAATTTGCAACTGCTTAAGTGCAATGATCCAAATTGAAATTTAAATGAGTAAATAAATAAATATATGAGTAAATAAATTCCTGTATGAGTAAATAGTACGCATTCACAACGTTTCTTGCCATGTAAATTGGCAATTTTTGCCTTTCGGGTTTACTAATTATTTTGTTAAATTGCAATAGAAGCAAGCAGTTAGGCGTGCATCTTTGTTCGTTCAGCTTTGAATTTGATACCTTGCAGATTTTCGTATTTGCGAAATATCACTTCAATGAGCCGTCGCTGCTTATTCACCCGTTATGATCCTCCTATTACTATTACTACTGTAGTCCCAGATGCTTGGTTTCTATTGTGATTTACTGCATTTTTATGCTGATCAGTTTTTGATACATGGTTTAGTATTGCACTGTTACTTTTTTAGCAATAAAACGGTTATGATATGCGAAATATTGATTTTATCTGTAAAAACGTCCGAAATTAAAAGAATAAATAATTATATGCCATTTCAATATTTTGGCTCACCTCATGATAAATCCAGGACTCGGTTCTGCTTCCTTCAACGCCACTGCTCATCTCTTCATCATAAAGGTCATCTTCTGTAACAAAAGTGACACTTTCAGTTGCTCCTTCATCCGAATCTCCTGTAATGACCGATTCTCGGAAGTTGTCAAAAGAATCCATTCCCGCCGCATCTTCAGAACGCACAAGCAGCATTCCACTTAGAAAACTAGTGGCTATTAAACTCAGAATCATAAAAAATGACTGATTTACGGATCGCACAGAGCCTTTCCACCGTTTGATTACCATAGTTCAGAAGTTCAGTAGAGATACTCGGAAATTGAGTGGAACGTGGAAGTAGAACAGTTCGTTCTGTGTGTCAAATCCCGACTAAAATGCAGTTTGGAAGTTGGATGAGGAAGGTTAGTTGGTTGCAGATTCGTCTTCTGAATTGTGAATGTCTCATCTTAAGGCTTACAAACAACCGGCATCTGTCTGTGTTCTGTCTACAGAGCCCGCATCTGATCTGCATCTTCATCTTACGTACGCTTTAACAACTCTCCTTGGTTTTATGTCTGCTATTATATCCCCACCATTCGTGATCTTCCCCATCCACTAAACCTGTTAAGTGAAGCTTAAGTGGAGTTGTTGAGCGAATTACGTCTGCCACTGAATCTGCATGCATCAGCTCCTCTTCTTACACCAATTTTGCACTAATATAATAAAAACATTAGGTTGTGGCCCTGATTTTGATTGGGCGTCTCCAGATGTGTCACCTCATAACAAGTAACATAGAAATTCAATTCATTATGCCCTGGAGATGGAGATTGAGATCATTTTTATTCTCATCACGTCTGAGGTTGGGATCTTATATCTTAATGACGTGTTATTTGCAATAATGCATAATCCATGAGTTGAGTAGTGAAACCGATGGCTTCGGCCGATGGGATGATGGTGTGAATATTTTCCAGTACCCACTCAAAATTAGTGTGAAACTTAACAGTAGCCAAATTCGTGAACATTTTTACTTACACGAAAACACGTGTAGCATGAATTGTGCAAAGCATCTAATTGATGCTAATTTGCAAATTGTGAACGTAAAACAAAGCAACAACTCAAATTGACAGAAATTAATGGCGCGAATATGAAGCCAGCAAATGTATTCGTTGTCTTAACTAAACTGATTCAAAATTTTAACGTTGTACATGGAAATCCAATTCCATTGGCCTAAATAATGCTATGAAAAAGAATTCACAGAATTACGATAAAACGGTTTCAAAAATATTACCAGTTATAATTTTCATTTCACCATATCTTAAAGAGGATAAACAAATGCCCAATTATCTGAATGAACTATTTCTAATCTAAACCTTTCGGCAGTGATCTTTATGATCTAATATTGTAATATCTTATTTGAAAATATCTTATGATAAAAGCAAGCACGAGTTCATTATAAAATTTATAATATTTAATATGAAATTCAACGCATTCTAAATTCTATTCATTGCGCCAAAAAAACGCTAAACGATTTATTCTCGAGATATATGGGATCAAAGTTTTGCAAAAATTGTTTATCGCTCGTCCCATCGTAGGCATAGTTTAAACTGGGTTATGTTTTACACTAAAATGACGGACTCAATGAGAAGA
>JAQFYU010002055.1:0-12846 GCA_034694905.1 Ceratophysella granulata
GAGCTTCATGTAATGAAATCTAACTGTTCGAAGTCGAAGAACACCAAGGCTATTGAGACTTGATATATCAAAAATTCAACTTTAGTAAGTAGTAGATGTATTTAATTTTTTACGAGATGAGAATCGAAATAAATAATTATTTATTTACTTTAAATTACGACAGTTCTCCATTAAGCTATCTCAGCATTTTCATGAATCTAGCAGAACTAAATAAGTTTCCCAGCATTTCTTATAGTTTTTGAATCTAAAGAATTTGTAAAATGTCATCCTCCGTATTTTTACTATTTTTAATCTGAACTTTTATTCAAAAACGCACCTCAGTTTTTCCTACGATTTTTAATCTTACGCTATATGACAGAGGCTCAATATTTTAAATTTTTACAACTAACGTTATTTTTAATAGTCTAGCTCAGTAATTCTTAAGTTTTATTGAATTTTAAGTATATCGTACGATATTCGAAATTTTTCGTAGTATTTTAGCGATCACCTCAGTATTTCCATGATTTTTGAATCATACTCACTCGGTATTACAAATTTTACCTCATTTTTTAAATATAATTTTTAAGTCTATTGTTAACGTTATATTTTAAAGATATACCCCAGTATTTCCAAGATTCTTGAATCTTACGTGGTATTTGAAAAGATCCACCTCAGTATTTTGTATAATCTTTATCTTTACGTATTTCAATGATAATTGAATTACACACGGAATAAAAATACACCTCAGTATTTTCTATAATATTTATGTCAAACGTTATATTTTAAAGGTCTACCTCAGTATTTCCATGATTCTTGAATCTTATGTGATTTTAAAAAAATCCCACCTCTGCATTTCCCATGGTGTTTGTGTTTTAAGTTCCAATTTCTATAATATAAATTAGTACTTAATTGCTTCTAAAAATTATATAAAATGGAAGAAAGGCCCAGGTTAAGTTGACTAATAACTTAAAGTTCCAAATATGAAACAAGAATTGTGTCTTTTCTGGTTTGAAACACGGTTTCAGTAACATATGGTTTGAGTAAGATTCTCAACTTCAAAAGGTTCTCCTCGTCCTTTCGTGTCTATCTTTGTACTTTCCCAATTTTTATCTAACCCTCATATCCTCCGTTTCTTCCATAAGTTTTATCTAATGGTCCTTGTCCCAATCCCAAACGTAAGAGAAGAAAAACCCTTTTCGGAAGATTCAAGCCTATCTGGATTTGGAAGTACTTTATGTCTCTGAAAACCAGATAGAGCCTTCTTCGATGGGATGATAATACACCGTAAAGTGACTCAGACACCAGAATCTGAATAACTCACAAACTCACCTTTTAAGAGGAAGCGCCACAATATTACTGGCGTCACACTACGAGTCGAGTCTGATGAGCTCTATCAGTAACGGTAAACCCTAACGACTTCATAATCATAAGTAAATATTGCAATATGTCCCGTAATTTGATTCAAATCTCAGTTTAATCCCATGATTCGAATCTTTATATTCTATTTCAACATCGTCCGTTAGTTAATTTAACGTTCAATTCGGTCTTTCCGGAAAAAAGCAGACATTCGTCCAAAAAAAAACTTAATCGAGTATTTGTATATTCTGAAGAAGATAAGACTTTTTTGTCAAGTCCAAATCCAAGAGTTTTCCTTCATATCTTCAATACTTGAAAATGATGGGTTCTCAAAATCTCATGTATCCGTTCCACTTCAAAAAAAAATAATCATTTGATTCGGATTGGATGTTTTGGATGTGGAGGTTTTTTTTCTATTAAATTGAATCAATATTGAGTTAAAAAAAATCTATCATAAAAATCCACTCATGATTACGATAAGTATCCTTATTGGATTTTGAGCGACTCTTGGAATTGTAAACGAGTATTGCATGACTATTCGTTGGTTCAACGATTCAGGATCATCGTTGTACTCAGAATCAGAAATCAACTCAAACGTGTCATGATTATATATTTTTACTTCACTTGAACGCTTTTTTCTGCCTCCACATAAATCCTTATTTGCATTGAGATGACTTATCCTTAATCTTATCAAATTCTTTGAAGAGTTGGGGGGAAATGCTGTGGTTGGTGTTTACCGTCAATTTATTCTGGTGAAATTCTGCGCGATTTATCCAGAAATCAACTTTAGCAGGCGGATTTGGCTTTGATTCATTAGGTACTTTAGTCAATTTGATTGAAGAAATGTTAATGACATCCGGTGACATTCTGAATATTTTATATGGTTAATTTCGTACGCAAAACATGATACTGCCGATATTTTCATGATTATTTGGGTAAATTCCGTATCCAAAACAAGATATTGTGCATTTGACATGGTTAATTCGGTAAAACACGATGCTGTCGATTTGGCATGGTTAATTCGTTAAGTTTCGTGCGCAAAACAGGATATCTGTCGATTTTACATGTGAAAATCGGTAGATGTTGTACGCAAAACAATACTCTCGATATTCCACGTTTAATTCGGCAAATGTAGTGTGCAAACCATGATATTATCGATATTTCATGGCTACTATATAGTCAAATTGCTGATGGAAAGCATGATATTGTCGATATTTTATGGTTCGATAAATTTCGTATGAAAAACATGATATCGAACATATTTTATTTTATAGTTAATTGGATAAAAGTACTCAAAATATGATATGGTAGATATTTCACGGTTAAATTCGGGAAATTTCGTACGCAACACACGATATTGTCGATATTTTCAAGCTTAAATTCTGCAAATTTCGTATACAAAGCATTATATTCTCGACATTTCATGGTTAATTCAGTAAACTTGGTACACGAAACATGAATTTGTGATTTGCTATGGTTAATTCAGCAAATGATAGGTTTTCGATTAGAGAGTAACTTTAAAATTGAAGATCTAGTATTTCTAATTCGTTAAATGGTAGATTTCGTATAATACATTTTTAATTGTAAGTATGCTAAACACGAAGCTGTTCATTTGGCAACATGAAATTGTTGGCATTTGACATTGCATGGTTGATTCGGTATACGTTGCTAAATTCCAATGTTAGACTTAAAATTGTCGCTTTAGCTTAATTTGGCAAACGCTCGACCGAGATGTACAAGTTTCCATGGCGACCAAGCAAGGACCAATTGACCAGAACCATTTCACCTTGAATCCGCATCAAAACCAAAGCCAAGCCACTTTGATTTCTGGGGGTTTGCTGTTTGCTGTGTGCTTAGATTTCTCTGTTACTTACTACCCCCAACCGAAATGTGCACTACTGTGTGTACAGTAGTGTGTAAACATTAATTTGACTTAAAAGTGAATTTGATGAAGGATGAAGTTGGACTTAATCAAATATCAAAAAGCAAGGACATAGGGAGAACTGAACTTTATCTGAATCAAAAGACGTCTTTTTATATCTATATCACTATTTTAAGAGAGAAAATTGTGATTCATCAGGACTTTGCACTATTTTTACTAAAACTCCTGATTATTATGATTCTCCAAAAACACGCTTGAACCGAGTGCGTCCATTATAACTCGGAATTATCATCCTCCACCACAGAAATAACGATTAACATGTCCAACCACAGCAAGAAAATCTAGATCATATAATCAACTTTTGAACTACGTTCAAGGAAGGTTATTTTTATGAAAGGATTAGTATCGACTCACATGCTATTGAAATATTTCTAGACTTTGATACCTCATGTGCTTCTCAAATGGTAAAAAATTCTGGTGTTTGCTCAATACCCTTCCTTCATGTGTTAAGCTTGGCTAAAATGCGAATACAGGAAGTTATCCCACTAGATGTATGATAACATGGTTTCTGGATTGTTATTGACGTTTTGAGCCTAGCATTTATTCATAATTTTCCCCCAATTCCACATGTCCTTCCAATTCCACAATACCTGATACCTGATATATGGATTATCTAAATATTGTAGCTGATGGCCTGGGAAATTGAAAAACATGCTTGAATGTACAATGTACACCAAGCCTGCACTTATCACTTAAATAATTAATATTTTCAACTAAACCAATCCACATATGACACCCACCACCTAAGTCAACATGAGCGGAATCTAAACGGGGAATCTAGCTGGGAAGTGGTACGCGTCTAATGACAGTATTTGGAGAAGTCATACAGTGTTCATAAAACAGTGTTAATTAAAAGTGTCGTGTGTACAATGTACAAGTGCATATGTGAATCCTGTATTTATCCTTTAATGCAATGTACTGAGAGCTTCTTCCCAGCCCAGGTTTTGAGTCGTAGTTATTTCCGAGACAAGATCTGGAGGAATGCTCAATTATGCATGATATGGAGAGACAAGCTGGCGTGTGGTTCTAACGTAATAGTAGAGTGTCATGTAGGTTGCCAGGGCTGAGTAAGTGTAAGTAATACTTCAAAGTTGTATTTTGAAATTTGAAATGTCATTTATTCTGCCAACAAGTTATTTAGCATATTATAGTGTGGACGATACACGTTGAAGCAATGTTGTGTTTTAGCATCTACTACTGTGTGTATGTGTAGAAGGCCCGTAGTAGTTCTGCCTAAAGTGCATGTTCTCCATTAATACGGGAGCTCTTACATCTCATATCATATCCGGTATGAGAATACAAGCCCAACCCCTTTACATTCAATTTAGAAGGCATAATGTCGAGTTTCCTTCTCGAAGAAAGAGGGTGAAAGCTGTGGTAGCCCGTTTACATAACAAATTATCAGAGCTCTACGTCTACGCTGGCTTGCCGAATTAGTACGAGGGTTGTTTCAGTATTTTTTTAAAATGGTTTTTCAATTTTCATCACAACTTTCGGGATTCTCTGGCTTAACTTATCGAATATTTGCACGAGGGTCGTTCCATATGAACTCGATTTTTTTCATACGACCCCAAAATCATTAATTCTAGAGGAGAATACAAATTTGTTAAATATTTAGTGTTTAGTGAAGCTTGATCAATTTGTAATCAACTTTCGGAAAACCCCCAAATTCTTTTGGTTCCAAATATTTTGGCGTATCCGATCAGAATAACAGCAAATTGTTCACAGTTAGCATTAATCTTGTTTGCAGATTTGAATAAATACAATTAATTACATTTTTGAATGTAAATTAAACTAAATTCATTCGATTTTCACAAAATGTTGTTCAGAGTTATTACTCAAATTGAATCAATAATTGATTCAATTATTGAATTAAGCCGGTAATTACATTCAAAAACAAAGATTCAAAAATTGACCTCAAAACCGTCGAATTGAGCCAAAAGGAAAAATTCTTAAAATTGTGAGACGACCCTCGTACATTTACACAATGTTTGCATTCTAAGATTCTGACAGCCTAGTTTACTGTATAACTATATTTATGCATCATTTCCTCCCAATTCTTCCAGCCGAGTGAATTCTACCAATCCGCCTTATCAGGTTCAGCACTGGAAGCCCGATAAGCTACAAACCATTTGGTTTCGCGGTCTCCAAATACATTTTCCGTATCTTGAAACTGGGGGAGTCTGGTATTTATCAAGCCTCATAATCGGCGCCTAAATTCTAAAAACTGCTGTACACCATCATCCATCCTTAAAAATAAACTGGGAATCTATTGGCCAGACAAAATCCACATATTTAATATCAATCACGTACAATGATGCGATCCAGCCGTCAAAACCAGAAATACCACTTGAGAAATATGCAAATTGATCATCATTTGGATGTTTGTATTCAAAAATCTGGGACACATGGGTAAAAATCAAATACTCTTAACATTTACATAACATCAGCGAATTCGATGGGTGTAAAGTTGGGAGATATGCGTCTGGTTTTATTATTAGTACTCAGAATGTCGGAAGATTAGGACCCTCAAATCTCTGACATATTACTTATTTACTTTTGCACTTGAGTCTCAAATCTGAGCTACCAGGATTATATCTTCAGTTTGCATACTCATAGACCCTTAAAAAAATCAAGCTCCACGTGTTCATCTGGAGCTATTGTGGAAATTTGAAACTGAAATTACTGCGTTCTAAAGTCCCATCACACTAATTATAACACAGACCCATCTTCAGAAGCTAAGGATTAGTAATTAGTTATCCAATTATCCTCCCAAAACCTAAATTCTTAATGTCTGGAATTAATCAAGATCTCTTGTAACAAATTCGAGTACCGAGAGTGAAAGCAGATGACATAACTGCTCATTACCAGATGAGAATTTGAAATGCAAACTTAGCGCATAACATGAGTTAAAGGTTCCATTGAAGTACTAAGGAAATAATATGACTGGTTTAGTTATTGTTTTTGAAGCCCTGAATTCGTTCTCGATCTCACTTTCACTTTCAAACGTGGTTCTAATAAGTCTTGTTTGTCAACTGTCAGGCAGGAAGAGTTTTGAGACTCAAGTCAAGTCAGTTTCCTCAAAATCCAATCCAAGTTCACAGTCGACTGGGTTTATGAAGGAAATTGCTTGTCTCTTCTCTTTTTCCAGGGATATCCTCCTATTCGACTTCTCGTTCCTCAACAATTTCGACCGCAAAAATTGAAACCGCAAAATAGTTTTAAAAAAATATTTAAATTCTGTCGATCACTTCAAATTTACAATGCAAAAAAGACAATTAGGAGCTGTTCAATACAATCTGCAAGCGAGTAAGCCGTTAAACCAAAGGCCGTAAAGTGAAATGCCTCAGCGGCAATTAAGGCTTCTTTATGTGGCTGCTCAGTAATGTTAAAAATTCAGAGGATGGGACATGGTATTTAAGGATAGCGCGGAATGCGATGCAAACAGAACGTACTACACAATGGTGAGGCCTCACTTAAAATAACATATGGCACTCTTTGGTTTCTGATATAGACTATGTCACGAATAATACAACCCATTTAAAACAAAATGGCCGACAATTAAAAGAAGATGTTCAAATAAAACATCTGACACTGTAGCAATCAAAATATAGCTGTAGGTATCTGAATCAGTAGGATCTAAATTTCACACTGTAGCGCTATAGGCAAATATAAAGTAGCGGCTTTCATGATACATTTGGCGGTAATTGTAAATTATACTTAAAAACTCAAAAATAGCTTGAGAGGCAGGTTCAATTCAACCTAGCGGCAATGCTGTGATAGCAATAGCGATATATTATTGTAGGTTATCACCTTCAGCGGAAAAAGTCTTAGCGGGTTTCGACTTGGCGGTTAATTTTAAAATTGCGCACTTAGCCATAAATGGCATCACACTGTAAATTCGTGTAATGAAAAATGCATTATAATGTATTTAATTTAGCCAATTTACACAGATGCATGTGGAATTGACATGACACCCGCTTTCTCCCTGTACTGGAGTACGAACGGAAGACTCCGTCACTTTTCCTCACTTTAGTGGAATTAAGATACTTCTCTCGGATTCGAGCCATCACCTGACGTGACACTGACATATGTCAAAGGTTTAAGGAAGACTATTAACTGGAGAGGGGCCCAAAAACTTGATTTCCCTGTCTCTCCCAACTATTCTCCCGATTCGTCTTGGGTGACCTCACTGGAATACCTAATGTGGGAAAAGTGATCTCTACATGAGCAGAAGGATAGGAGACAGAAACTTGGAGAGGCTGATGATGACATGTTAAGATTCTTGTGTTTCTTTCCACTTAATCATCATAATCCAATCAACCTTTCTCCAACTCTCAGTAAAAGCACGTAGTAGGCACAAAGTTTCAGGATATGGAACTTCCATGCAAATTTAATGAGGTGTCGGGCTCGAGCTACGAAAGGTGATTCATACTTTTTTCACCAAGATTGAAATAATTATATTACATTTATCAACGATGCAAAGTTTCTCATTTTTACATATTTGTGCATTTCAGCACTTTAAAAAAATTAAAATGTAAATAAACGTGATTTGGTCGAGAGATTGCTCCATTCGCTAATTAACCTCATGTGATGCAACACAGAGTTGACTATCTTTATCGTGCGATTTATCAGAATAATACGCGCGTAATTAAAATGTAGCTCACGTCTACGACGCCATACAAATATATCCTCAAACGAGTAAATCAGAAAATTCGGTATATTTCCTTGGCTCAAATTCAATTTACGATCCAACCGCAAGTTCACAAGATCATTGAACGTGTGCACACCTAATAAACTCAAGAGGGAAGAAATTCAACCAGGTTTTATTTACGTTATAATGATATGACTTGATTTTGAAGCACCCAGATCCAGATCTGTACTAATTACGTGATACTACGGGGATGAATTGAAATATATCCACGTCCACGTCTCTACCTGCGTTTTCCCTAATTGCCTTACTCTCCTCTCATCAATCTACGTCCGACCCGCTTGCCAAACCTTCTTTTTCCCTCAACTTCATTAATTTCCATTCTAACACGTAGGTGCCAGAACTTGAGCATCGTACAATACACCTTATCTGAGGAGAGTGAGAACTGATTCCAAAGTATTAGTAGTGGGGTAATCTCAATTAAAATCAGTATGCTTCTTTGATGACGACGGAAACGAGGCTGAATGTAGTTGTTGCACTGAGGTGAGCAAATTGTAGCTGAGCGTAGTAGTGTAATTTCTACCAGCAGACTTGTTTCTCACTCAGTTCCAACGGCTAACTTTATCAATTGAAGGATCTAAAAAAAAACTCCTCTTTCCTTTCTCTACGGACAGGCACATTATTTTCTTAATGATACTAATGTTTGATAATAAATAGTAGAGAAAAGGCTAGAAACCCTCCCCCATTCCTGCACCAGACAGGTAAGTCATATATTGAATCAAATATCACACCAAGGAAGAAGGGTTCTAGGTCAATTGGGCAAGTGGTCAAAATTTGAGGTTTGACCTATGTGAATATTGTGGCAAAGCTCGGTCTTTCACTGATTGTTGAAGGGTTACTATAGTCAAATTAAGCTGTGGTCAAAAAGTTCTAAGGGCGATATAAACGTTTTGGTCGTGTGGTCATATGCATCGAAAATAAAGCTGTTCCTGTTATCGGTAAATCTGCGCATGCGTCAAATTAGCCAATGATCAATTTTGGTCAAGTTATTTCACGGCTTGAATTTTCTAAAACAGCTGAGATTCTAGATCTCTTATGAGAAAGCCCGTTGGGTAAGACGAAAATACGGCATATAAAAAGGGCTACATAGGCAAAACTGAAATTTTTGAGCTTGCTTCCACACAACCGTTGATTTGATTTCATTTATTTAACATAAATTGCTCGAGGAAAAATATGACCATGGCGTTTAAGGGGGAAAAATCACTTGATGTTGGAGCAAAATTGCAAATTTAATGGGTCAAATTTTGAATTTTGTATTAAATAGATGGAAGATGTACCCATTATTTGGTCATAGCTGATCAATACACATCGCTTTGATGTATGACTGCGCTAAACAGATCAATATGCCCCAACAAAATAACAATTGGGCACAATTGAACGGGAGGAACTGGCCATGCACGCTACAAAACAAGGAGGCTATATCGACAGGTAACAAGGTGATAGAACTACGGAGAGGTAAAAACTCTTTACCCTGATAAAAATCAGCATTTGAGAAGAACAAAAAATAGTTTGTAGCCAGAAAAAAATCAAGTTTGAACTTTTAAGAGTAACCATCTAATTTCGTTATCACACATTATAAGGCCTTGCATACATAACTATTTGACTAGCCGTCATTACCAGCATACACGCATTCATAAAGCGTCAGGAAGATCGCAGTTCCGATAAGGTTCGGAAGATTGAGCTCAGTTAATGCCAGGCCAGGCCAGGCCAGGACCGAGTCAGTAACACTATAAGCGTTTTTTAAGGAAAAGTCAAAGAAACAGGTTTCAATCACGTCCATTTCTTGATGCATTGGGCCCTGATCTGATGATGGAGGCAGGTACTCACAACAACAAGGGCATTAGAGGGAAAGATTGGGCTCAACCCGCCGCTTATCTCACCCGCATCGCTAAACCAAAATCTCACCTAACGTGATTTTAAAATACTCAGAGTGTATTACGGATTTTTCTCCAGACAGATAATGGAAAATGGAGGCTTGCCCAACCGGACGAGTTAAGTTTGAACAGTATAAGTGTATTCCTTATTCGCTTTTTCTAATAATAATTGTCTTCACCTCCTCCACAGTTGTCGAGATGAGATATGAAATTCGTGAGGCCAGAAGGGTCAAACGGAGATGCCCATGTTTGTTTGTCTCATTTTTCAACACGAACGGCGACTAAAGCATGCACAGTTGTGCCAAGTTTGCTTCGATTCTCAAGCACTAAATTGACTAATTCCTGCGATATCATCAACAACATTCGAGATAAGATGGAGCGAAATTTAAAATATCAACTAGTCAGTTTCAACGCAGCGTTAAATCGGCTAAATCATGCGAAATTGCCAATTCTCAAGCCATGACTGACATTTCCCAGCGAAAATTCAAATATTAACCACTTTGCTTTGACACAGAAATCAATTGACCAAAGACCAAATCATGACACGTCTCCGCATTCGAGCAAAATTTGAAATGTAATCATTAATCATGAACGCAGCATGCATTCGACTAATTGCGAAATGGTCAACCCCCGCTCCATCACTATCAAATATATTGGCACATAATTTCAAATATCAATTCGTTGGCACCGACGGAGCATCCAAACCTCTAAATCAAGCGAAAATCCAACCAACTAATCATTCGTGCAAACTTTCAAATATCAACGCATAATGACGAAATCATGCGAAATTGCCAACGCTACCATTTTCGCGCGAAATTTCAAATAGCAACCAAATGTCACGGTCTATCATACGTCATACACCTCAAATAGAAATACACAACAACAACAATGCAATAGTCCTGAGCTGCCTGAGCAAGACTTTTATATTTGAAACTTGGACGAAGAACATAAAACCTGCCTAGATCTTAAATGCTGATAAAGAACTGATTCCGAACATCATTGTATTTTTGTTTGAGGATGAGAGTTTGAGTTTGGTCGTGCATGCATTTGCTCATATCAATTTTTCCTTCAAGTTTTGAAGTTATAACAATTGTGTGGATGTGGAGGTTGAAGTTGAGTGTGTGTATGCCGTCCGTCACACACCATACCCGCATATAGACCTACTTATTATTCCATCTGCATACTAATCAATTCTCCTCATCAAGAAGTTATTATCTGAAGTTTCTGGAAACTTTTCCGTTTCTCTTCATGTAGAACCTGCAGGAGTTCTGTAATTGTGGAAGAAATAATATCGAGTCTTGAACTAGTCTTGGACGCTTTTTCTTATCCTTAATCCATAACGAGCATGCAAAAGGCAAATCTTAAAGGATATTTGTGACTCAATCAGCTCGTAATTAACTGCCCTTCACCAGCTCACACACCTATCACACATCACCAATTAGTCGTTATGATAAATCTCAGCTCAGAAGCTCACCACGTGATATCTGTCCTAGGTGTGTCTTCAAATCTTGTGCCGGATGCTGTTTTGAGCATTGATGGAGCTTGTGCCACTCATTTAATATATATTTGCATTTTTAGTTTTCAATTTTTCTTAACTCCATTTTTACATTTAACTTCGCACTTAAACGGCTTACGAACAGCTTGATTAGTGTTTAATTCTTTAAACTTCAAGCCAGACAGATTTGAACACAGATGGTGCTTGTGCCACTGATTCGGTTTATGCATTGCTTAAAGTGCCCATTGGATTTCCTTTTTCACTAGTCACTTACATAACCCCATTGAAATTGAAATTCGCGCCTGAGCTAGACGGCTTTTTGAGGACAGATGGCGCTTATGTCACTAATTTGATTTATTCGGCTCCATGGGTTCATTTTAACTTAAACTTACAGTCTAATTTCATACGTCGAATTGATTTTAACTAGCTTTAAAGTTTCACGCCATTCAGAAAATAGCATTATTGTTGAATTTGAAATTTCGTGCCATTTTGGAAGTAGCATTTTCGTTGAATTTGAATTCTCGACAATTCTCTACATCAAAATTATTTAACCCTCTATTTGTTTTGTTGAGCGCCTGGCACAGTGAGGGGGAGAGATTAGGATCCTGCATGAGCAAATAGTAGGTCATACGCAGGTGTTACAGGAAGATGGAAGGAACTGATTAGTTCACAGAATCAGCTAATCCATAGTCATGAACAAGCTCGACAAGGATAAACTAGGATGATGGTTCGTTTCGACGTAGTTCTCCAATATTTCGAAAACTTTGCATAAACCAAATCCCAAATCTCATCTCTTGTGCAACTCAAGAGGGGTAACCAATTCATGTTTTTTCTCAACTCAAAATTCATCTCAATCCCATCCCACCTTAGCACATAGCATCAAATTCAGCCTAGATACCGTACTCCACGCAATCAAAAATATTGTAAGCAAATAAAACTCTACTTGAAACATGAAATCAAATTGAATATATTAGTCACTCCAAAGTCCTTTCCATTATCAGTACCGAACACCGACTATTTTAGTTTGCTTAGGTGGAGGTGAATGTGGATAAATCAAAATCAAGTGAACACAACAGGAGCTAATGGGATTTTTTTCTGAATTACCAAGAAACGAACATTTTTATCTTATATGTGAAGATAAATAAATAATTGTAATGTACACCGTTTAAGAGATTTCTTCTGTACCGTTGAGCCGGACGAAAAAAATCGAAACGGAACAAAAAAATCTGATAGACGAGCTATTGCGGCTGAGTTACATGTGTGTCCCATTCCGTTGTCAGCTTCCATATAATTTTTTTTGCGTTTTTCTCACATTTTTATCAGCATTTCTATTTGATATTATGGTTACTATCCTCTCAGAAGGCGAAAGATAATAAAGGCTGGCCAAAGCAGTGGAAACTTGTCAACTGATAATCCACCACAGGAGAGATATGTGGTGACTTGTCAACTGGCTTCTTTATATATTTTTCCCCAGCCATTGGCTTCTTCT
>JAQFYU010002056.1:0-12844 GCA_034694905.1 Ceratophysella granulata
GATCCGATCCGATCCGAAATCCGAAATCCGATCCGACGGATCATCCGAAATTATCCGATCCGAAGCCAGCCTTAGTCAGAAGTCTTGTGAATCACTGCTTCCTGTAAAACAATGTGAACCCTAACAAGTCAACTTGAAACCATGTTAATACGCTTTAAATTAAATCAATGGACCAATATGTACATTGAAGGTCTTCCTAATCGAAATACCAGTTTTTGGTGTCCTGTAGAGGGAAAGCCTAGAATGCATTTAAAAACTGTTAAAATATGCAACAAAAATGCGAATTTTTACAAATACGCGGAAATCTACTCAGCCAAGTTTCAAAACTCAATACGTATTTGTAAAAAAAAACATCACATTAGAATCCAATACTAGTTACCATTTTTGAAATTCCAAAATAAGATATTGTTTAAATCTAAAAACTCGTCAAAATTCACGGCTGGAAAATAACTAAAATTTATTCATCACTCTAAAAAGGCAAGACTTTAGCAGTACGAGTGCAGAAATTTGTTGCAAACTTCAAATTATGCATCTAAATCAGAAAAACGTCAAAATATGCTGTAAATCAACTGACGTGTAAAAGTAGGACAACATCTCGCCTCTGAAAAATCTTGGTGCATAAGAAATCGTTCCCATATTCGCCTGAGTAAATGACATTGTTGAATGAAAAGAACTACCCAAATAATCTCTTATATCGTGTAACTAATTACTAAATATTTACGAGACATGTTTTAGTGAATTTAAGATTGGCAGGGTTAGAATGGGAACGGACATGAAACATTTTGAGCGGGAGAAAGTCAGGGTCGTCCACATATGTTTGTTGAGCCCAGCCAAGCGTCTCTGTCTATTATCTTCTCTGTAGATTATTCAAGAAGCCGTCATCGCGAGACTCAGGAGAAAAGGAGTGAAAGTGGGAGAGAGGAAAAGAAGTGTTGGGTAATATTTGTATTGTCTATTCCCATTAGAGAGAAAGTGGAGCTAATGACTTCCTCGAGATCATTTCAATGTGCGGCCAACTTAAGTGGCTTGTCTAAACGACTATTAACTAGAAAAGGCTCTTCGGGACTCAGACGACGGAGAGACAGGAATTCACACCTACTCCACTTACTCACACTTCCTGAACAGACAAGGAAACAAAAGTCAATTCAAACAATCATAAAACCGCCTCAAAACAAACGAGTCTCAAGACAAATCAACTGTCCTTCCAGTCGACGCATAATGATGACTAACTACTGCTTTTACCGCGTGACAGCAATTTGGAAATGTGACATGTGACATATCGATCTATTTGAAAATTACGAGATGGCCGGAAATTTGGGATTCGGGTCCAGATGTCAAAATCTAGAGATGTCAAACCCGTTCAAATTGGTTAAATTGATCTAATTCTATATAAACAAGACTAAATAAAACAAAATTCAACATATAATCGTATAATTCCTATAATTAAGAAACTTTTAAATTATCAACTAGGTCACTTTAACCTTCAATAAAGATTTTACAACAAATTCTGCCAAATATGAACGGGTTTGACATACGAGAGTTTGACATATGACACGATCCCACATTTAGATTGATAAAATGGATGACGCCTTATTTTTAAACTAATTGTAATTTTATGGAAAATATCGAACATCGAAACATCAAAATGAAAATTATAAATAGTTTATTATTTAAATTATATCTTTTTGGAAAATTTAAACTACACATTGCTAAAATTCAAATTACAATTTCGAATTCTCCAAATGCATCTGAAATTTGTATAAAGTCAGGACAGATGCTTGTTTCGTCACAAAAGCCTCGTTTTTAAGAATTTTTTCATGTAGATGCTGCATCCATTGAAGACGTTTGTGATGGTTGATGATGCAACCACATTCTTGAAAAAATTATGAGTCCCTGTCTTAAGAACCAAACGTGTTGAAATAAATTTCATCTTTATCAAAAATATGTTTACGATAAAAAAATATTTTAGACAAGTTAAGAGATTGTTTCGTTATTTTAAAAAAGTTGAAGAGACTTTTATAATTGTTTGAGTTAATTGTACGTTGCACAAATATTAAGAGTACGTTGCCATGGCGATGGCCAAGGGCTAGCTGAAGATTAAAATCAATAAAACAAAATTAAGAATTACAATACTATTCTTCATTTTTCTATAAAGTCGTTGCTCGGTAATCCGTCCATGTCAATGTCAACGCAGTGCTAGTTTCTATAATTTTAAAGAAACGAACTTGAAGTTGTTAAGTACAAATATTATTTGAAAAAATTCGAAAATGCCAACAATTGAACACAATTTAAATTTCGATTCTAAAGAGTATTTTTTAATTTTTTCAAAGAGGAAGCATACCAATAGTGTTTGGTCTACCGTAAACCGTATAAAAATTATCCCAACTGCTTAAAAAATGAATTCACATCTGACTCTCTCAAAATTGCAGTTCCCTTCCAAGATTTACATTTAAATAAATAAACAGTTCAATTCACAGCTCAGAATCGTTGACTTGGAAATTCTAAAACACTAGGGACGTGTTCTGAAGCGAAAGTTTGATTTGACTTGAACTGATCAGGAAGGGAAGGGTGATTGGGTGATAGTCATCTCTGGGAACATGATGTGTAAATTATGAGTTTCATTAGAAATTGGAACCGGAGCATGAGATATTAAAGCTGGATTATTGGCAATTTAGATGTAGGTCATTTAATGTAGCTCAGGTTTGAAGACTAACGTCCTGGAATGAGAACCCTGGGTGAAAGCTACGGGTTGGAATTTTGGGTTTAATTTTTCTGGAATTTGTTGGAAGAAGAGGAGCAGAGATAAGTAATAAGATAGTAGGTCTTACCATGAGATGATAAATAGCTCCAATATTGGTATGGGCCTGAATTGAGTTGGGATTAAACTTGATGGCCTTGTCGTAGTACTGCAAAGAGAAAGACAAAACCCAGCGTTTCACGTTAGAGCGAATTCCGTTTCAGCAATTCTCAGATGTTGTACCGTAAAATACTCAATTACATGGGCTATGATAGGAATTTTCGAAATACTGCGTTTCGGATTTTAAATTTCGTATTTCGAAACATACTGACACTGTTCTGGGTTTTGCTATCCCATCATACACAAAAATTCACTCAGAGCTGGGCTTGGCCCTTGATATTAGATTCACGCTAATTAAGTGGTGTATTTATTATTTAAAAATTTTCATCGGTAAATTTTCTGCAAATTAGATTTACATTATTCAGTAAGTGTTTCTTATGTAAAATCAAATTATACGCCATTTACTTAAATCAGATTCTACGAGAAAAATCGATTTCCCAGATGTGAACAAACTTAACCGAACAGTTGTTCAAAGTTTCAGATTTCATGAATAATATAATGAATTTTTGATAGGGTCAACTCTAATTTTTGAATTTAGCAGGAAATTGAATAAAAACTACCAATTCAAAAAAATAAACAAGCGCAATTGGCAATAAACCAATATTGATCGCAAGTTTATCAAAATCAAAATCGGTTGAACATCAAACTGACGAGAAATTGAAATTTGAAGGATGGCAACGGTTCAAAATTATGATTAAAAGTTAGCACTTGATTATCATTTGTAAATCGATTTAAGTTAAACGTGTTAAAATTGAAACAGTAGAACACAAGGTCAAAATTTGAAACATCAATTGCCAATGGCAAAACGCGGCATTAAAAATACTGTATCGTCAATCTTTGCCAGTCAAGCCGAAACTACAAGGAATCCAGATAAATTGGACAAAAGGTAATAGGTAAAACCGCATATCCGCATCCCATGCTTAACCAAATTTGAAAAAGGCGATTTTGCCCAAGTGACTAAAGGTTTTTTCTTGGAAATTTCAGTTTTGCCAAAGTAACTTTTGCCTTATTGATCGGCTCCTACCCAGTAAGTACCAGCATCCAAAATCAAACCATGTGTGACTATACGCGTTTACTTCTAACCCCGGCAATAGACGCTCAGAATTTGACAACTAATTAAGACTCAAATGACTTTCGCCAAAATGAGCCCTCTCTAAAAGAAGGCCGAGAAAGAAGAAATGGGAGGAAGACAAAGCGTTCCTGGGGAGAGTGTCTAATATTTAACTAATAAGTCATGAAGGATGAGCTAATTGGAGAAAGGAGGAGAAAGGCTTGTGGCGGACTCACATCCGCTGCGGACCAGACCGCTCCCGTCGTGTGCATCAGATTTCCCAATTGGGAGTAGAAGACGGAACATAAATTTTTGTCATGGGGACAGAAGTAGTCGAGGGACGAGTGGAGGGTGTCAAATGCATCAGTGGTACGGTTCTGGTTCTCATACACTGTTGCCAGCAGAAGCAGAGAGTTGGAGTCATTCGAGTCTGCACGCAGGATTTCCCTCAACGTCCGCTCAGCCTCCGACCAACGACGAACGTCAATTAGGAATTGGGCCTGGAATCAAGAACAAAAGTTGGGTAGAGGAAATTTAGCTACGCACGGATTTAATTAATACAAAATGACGGAAGGCCTAATTTATTGATGTCAAAAATAACTTTCCTGACATCCCTACCCTATGAAGTGGTTATGGTTGGACTTGGAGCTCTGCTAAGGTTCTATTTCAATTTCGATGGCTCCAAACTTGACTTTCGGTTAAATGAAGATTTACTTCAAGGTTGGGTATTCTTTGGTTATTGCCAGAATACATTTAAAATGTAGCTGATTCCGTGTTGTACTAGTCCGATCAAATTTTACCGATCTTGAAATCTACTCTAAATATTCACTGGTCGGTCGGTCATAAGTCGCAACAGATTTGTATATTTTGTGTAGGTCAAAATAAAGGCTAAATACCTACGAGTACGTGGTATCAGAAGCTTTCACGGTCCATTATACGTTTATTCAGAACTTGAAATTGACTTGCACAAATACATATATTGTCAATCAAAGTAAAAGCCATCAAAAATTGGAACATATGAATTCCAGGTCAGTTGGGCAAAAGTTATTTAGTCACTTTTTTTTTGCAAATAGTCACTTCCCACATAAGATTTTTTTTACACTTAGATAAATCAAAAATCCATGAGAATAATGCCGATTTGAATAGGCTCAAAGTTGTCCACCGATACTTTGGCTGACAGTTAATCAAAATATACAGGGAAAAACAAAGAAACTCCATTTTGTTCAACTCACTTCTGATTTTCTAAAATAAGTTTTGGTTTTGACCAGGTGACTTTTGCCCAAATGCCCGACTAATGTTCGTTGTCCCAATTTAAAGTGACAAATCAACATTTTTTTTCAATAATCTAAAAGTTAGGTTTATCATCAAATAATTTATATTTCTACTAGCTTATATTTTCTAAATCGAATTACAATCTTAATTCTAGCCAATCTTTTATCAAAATTTCACTGTCAGCATCTAGTTCAGACGATATTTATTAAAACTCAAACTTATTTTGAATAAATAAATTTTAAAAACATGGCTAAATAATTTTAAAAGTGCCTTTGAACACACGCATTTTCTATAAACATTGTGCTAAGCCATGAGATCCTTTTTTCCGAGGAGAAAGTACTTACATAGTGAATCTTGTAGAAGGAGTTTGAGTGTTGGACGAGTCTCTCAAACAGAAGCTTGGCATCCAGATACCTTCCTTGTCGCATGTAATTAATGGCGAGCATGTAGGCAACCCCAGAGTCGAACTCGAGGCTGAGCAACCTTCAAATAGAAATGGAGAAAGAAATGGAATAGTTAATAAAACATTTCTGAAATCATTTCACGCATCAATTCAGATTCTCTACGTTGTATCCGCCACTAGAAAACGAGGTTTCTTTTATAACAGGAGGAAGAAAAGGCCGTTTTGGAAGAAGAATATTATTACGTTAAATGGAAAACCGAATGAGGAGATGCAGAATGCAGAATTCAGAAGACTCATCAGTTGGAAGTTGGAAACCCTCTGCCTTCTGCCTTCCACCCAACACAGAACACAATGAGTCCCGTAGGCCACTTCTCAGCCTATCTGCCTCAACTATCAGCTCTCTCCCAATTCCCATTCTGCTCTTTGCACTCCACTTCAGCTTCAACCCACCAGAACCCTTTCTTCTGACTTTATTCCCAAAATTCTATTTAACTGTTTTCTCAAACTCACTTTTCGGAGAAAAGGAAAACGATACGGATGTCGTGGTCCAGGAAGCGAATCTGAAGATTTTAGAAGATTTTATTACGCGGACACAAGATTCGACCGGAGAATGATAGCCGTTGCCCATGGCAACCACAAACCAAAAGAAGAAAATGAATTCGCACATGGAGGTTCTGATTTTTTAAAGATTTTTTCAACTCTTAATTTTTTAAAATCATTTTCGAATTTTCCACTTGTAAAAATTAGATATACTCTGACATGGTGGGGTAGTCGCTAAGTGACAGCGATGGGAAAATATGAAAACTGAACACAGGATGCGTTACCTGTTTTGTAAATTGTCACTCTTGATTTTCATTTTTCTTCCATGGCAGTATAATTTCAAAGTTTACAATTTATTTTACGATTTATCTAAATCAATCATTTATACTAGTAGTTTTCTTTTCAATTTTTTTTACAGGGTTTTAGTTCTTGCCAATGTCTTGTTATGAAATTTCATCAATTTTGGGGTCTAGACATTAATTTTATTTTTGAATGTTTCGTTGCATTTTTTTAGCTAATGTAGGTTGAATTGATTAAAAAATAGATTTTATAAAATAAAATAGAATAAAATTAGAAACTAAATATGTATTTCTGTCTTAAAACAGCTTTTTTTCCATATTGTGATGCATACGAGGGTTGTTTAATTAATTTGGAGCCATTCTTGGAAAGCTGTATAACAAATATAATTGAATGAATGAATTAGGCTGAACTTTCTCCAGATCAAGTAAATTGACCTAGCAAGTTCCAATACAGCAACAATTGGACAAAATTTACTTATGGATAGTTTTTACACCAATTTTAGTGGAATTTCTAGTGTTTGTCATCAAAATTCATAAAATTTTAAAAGCTTCACCTCTATATTATATGTGCAGTAATAAATATTTGAATCCTTTCCTATCTGATTGCATTTGCATTTGTCGTTCAACTTTTCGTACTAATGAAGAATATTCCAAATTGAAATTGAGGTAGAAAGAACAATGAGCCGAGATAGGAAGAAACTCATGGAAAACAAATGATTTAATATACTTTTCTGTCCTATCTATCTCCCGTCTCAATGAGTTCAACTTAATTTTCTCAATTTATTCATTTTCGGAGCTCGGAGCTCCACAGAGGCACTTGTGCATATTGGTTAATGTAGAGAAGAGAGTAGGAGACTAAAGGAGCTGTTAGGTTGAGGTTGTCTCAAGTACTTTGTCACGAGGCTACAGATACAAAGACGACAAGTCCAACTTTTAACCAACAAACACTTTCTCCACTTATTACTCTAGACTCAATCTAGTCAACAATCCAGACAGCCTCTTCACTCGCCCACACGCTCTTTGTCCAAATACAAAATTACATTTTCCTCAAACGACAGGCATCTGTAATGACACCAATCCATCCACGTCTCACCTTCACTGACAAAAACAGATGGTTACACAAGTACGTGCGTCTCCGTTTAAGCTTCCCTTATTGGACTTTATAAATAGAACTAATTAGCACTAATGTAATTAGCGCTTTGAGCAGCTATTTAGTCTATTAGGGGTAGGGATGGACAAAATTAATTGATTTTGGGCTCAAAAATGATTTTTATTTTACAATTTTGGTTTGTATAGTTGCTTTTTTACATTTGATTTCAAACACATGATTTTAAATTTTTAATATTGAGATTTTAATATATGTAAATTGGTGATACTCTTATATGATCATAAATGTATACGAAAACCTCAATTTTTAATTACTTATTTGCATGGCTGTTGATTTGGTGATTTGGATCTCGACAAAAAAAGTCGTTTTACTTATACATTTACTTTATGATTAGCTAATTGATTTGCCCATGCCTGATTAGACCAAGGGTGACTTCAAATTCAAACTAAGGTAAAATTAGAAGCCGCCGAAATATTGAGCACGGTTAAATATTAGAAATGCTGTTTTTAGGTTTCAGAAACATATAAAGCCACTTCCAATAGAAACATGACATGGTGACAATAGCTGTTGTTTAATTGGAAAACTTTTATCTTGTTCAATCGTTTACCGTCAAAAGGACTTGCTGAAAGCAGAAACTGTCAACTTGTCAGTCCTTTAAAAGCCTGAACTGAGCCTGACTTTCCAATTCAAATATTGGCATAATATAAAACAACAATCGGTTGTCAGGAATCTTAGATTGAATCTGGGAACTGAGTGTCAGACTGGAACTTTAATACGCTTTCAGAATCTCAATTTGACTGACGGATGCGTGAGGTGACACGCTTCTTTAACTCGCACATTTCAACTCTGCGATAGTTCAACTCGCACATTTCAGCTCTGCGATATTTCATACCATGCGATAGTTCATCCCGGCGATACTTCATACCAGTCACAATACAACTCGACACAAAACAACTTATTATTATTTTTTGATGGATTGAAGAGAATGTCATTCACCAATGAAATACAGGAGTTAAAACTTATGCATTTAGGTTTAGGTAAAGAATAACAGATAATACCATTACAAAAGACTTGAAGGATTATTTTGATTTATGATACACTATATAATGACAATTGGAACGCTGTAGACATGGAAGTCCAAGTTGCTAACGATTCCCTTCAGAAAATCTTCGGTGCTTCTCAATTCGTATTCTTGCGTTAGCTTCTGCTGCTTGGCGTGCAGTGATGTGTACTTTGCACGCTTATATGCTTGTGGTTGTATTCCTGCTGTGTGTCGTGCGATACACAATACATTTAAATAGTAATGTGTATTAGCATTATTCCCAGTGCATTTGATATTCATGCATATTGAGTCTTTTTAAAATTATGTAACCTCTCTGAGATACTGCTGCTTCTTTAGCGCTAGAACGAATTTCCATATGCTGGGATGATTGGCGGACAGCAAGTTTGCAAAGGCAGATTTAAACCCATCGCTAGCATTATTTGATTTGGAAGTGTTCTGAAGGACAGTATCCCTCACGTTCCACAATTCCAATGAAAATAGAGGTTTGCATCTGCGGTGACGCCTGGAAACTCCAACCCAATTTTACTAACCAAATATTTATAATAGTAAGTTGTATTGTGACTGGTATGAATCATCGCCGGGATGAACTATCGCATGGTAAGAAATGTCGTAGAGTTGAAATGTGCGAGGCGAACTGTCGCAGAGTTGAAATGTGCGAGTTTTAAAAAAATCGCATATTCGATGCATGATACACTATAAAAGTGTCGGTTAGGAGGCTTTACATCACGCTATATTTGAAAACAGTCGATCACCGATCACATTTTATGCATAGAATTTTAAAATGGATTTTAACTGTCGCTTACAAAAAATCTGAATGTTGTAAGTTGTAGCATTATACTGCATATGATTCGTATTGCAATTGCACGTATTGTAAAGTAGAAAAGGACTGTATGCTCTGCTTTCGGATTTAATTAGTTAATTAGCAGGATTCAACTTCATAATGGCAAAAGTGCGTTTGGCAAGAGCACGAGTTTGGCGCTGTACATAGAAGGCTCAAGGAGTATCCCAATCTCAAATTGCAAAAGCGACAGGCTTTTTTTAAACAAAATTATTGCTAACAAATGGACAAAATATGATAACCAAAATGGCAAAAGCTTAAATTTTTGCAAAAGTAAGGACAAATATTGTGCAGAATTATGTAGCACTATGAATGGAAATGGTCAAATTAAGCAATATTGAATAAACATTTAACACAGAGTCACAGGTGCGAGCATTTGCATTGCCAAAACTTTGTGACGAATTGGAAAAAGAGAAAGTAATCCCAAAACGATATTGGCAAAAAAATATATATGGTACCTAATTCACAGAAAAATATTTGATTCTTTGACACTTCTTTGCCAAGAAAACGCCATTTGCCATTATGGACGTAAATTTTTGTGGAACGAGTTTTTGCCACGGTCATGGCAAAAATGTCCTTTCACAATCTATTTTTAGAAAAAAATGTTTGTATAAAGAATTGAGGATTCGCATTTCAGTTAAATGTGAAATTCGATATTTTCAAACTTTCTCTAAGAAATTTGCTGAATATTTGTATGAAACACTTGCTTTCAGCCCACTACTCCTAATACAAAACCAATGAAATTGTAACACCTACGCTGTTGGGCTCGTGCTCAAGTACGTCCACCCTCTCGAAAGTGTTGAGAAGAACCTTGTGGGAATTTCTGGAAAGTCGATGTGGATATTTCCTGTCATCTCAGATCTTTTCACGTGCCATGCCAGCAGCTGCTTCAATTTGACTAGCAAAGGTTCGTTTCCAAGACGAGCGAATAATACGATCATGTCATAGAGTTTTGGGTTAAAATGTGTGTAGTGTATACGAGCTCGGTAATATAATAATATAGGATCTCCATCATGATGCCTGTTGCTCAGTTCAGTTCTCACATTATGTACAGTGCTTCAACACAGCAGAGACAAGAAAATTGTTAGAAACTTTCTCTTACTTTCTATGTAGAGCAACTCCAGTGTAAAATATAAGAAATTGACGAGAAAGGCATGGGCTTTTCAAGGCTTCGTTATTCAATATAAACATTGATCAGCTTGTACGCACTTATTCACTGGTTTTTCAATAAAATGCTAAACTTCGTTCATGATTCATGACGTATGGACGGTAAAATAAGATTTTCGTCTCACAATCGGAAGAATTTTAATTGCCACATCTGCGAATGTCAATTCAATCCTGATAAGTTGTGTAAAGTCAATTCCATGTCAGATTGGCGAATGGTCTGGTGAAATAGTTAGTTTCTATATAAATCAAAAATATAGCGCTAATGGCAAAAAATATTGAGAAATTGGCAAATTATGATTCACTGTTCCAAAAATTATATTTAGCATCAACCAATTAGAAAAATTTGTTCCAAGTTGGGAACAAAATTCAATTTAACACCAACCAAATTAACAAATTTAGTAATACCAAAAGTCGCTCTCATAAGCCAAAGTGTTGGAAATACGGCTCGTTTGTGATCCAGATTGGCAAAATATTGTTTAACAATGAAATAATTGAAACTATACTTTTTTACATTTTTTCAGAACCAAATTCGCTAAAATTTCCAGTAATCGCTAATCAAATTGGCGAACCCTCAAATTCAATGATATCCAAATTCCCTGGGACATAATTTTTGTTAACCAGAATGGCAAAACTCAGTTTCACTGAGATCTAAATTCGCTAAATTTTCATTTGTCACTAACAAACTGGGTAGTCTCAAATTAATAGAATCCATTCAAATTCGCAAAAATTTCATTTGTCACTAAATAAACTGGCTAGTTTCAAATTCAATGTATTCATCCAAATTAGCAAAAATTTCATTTATCACTAACCAAAATTGGCTAAACCCAAAATTCAATGAGATCCAAGTTCGCGAAAAATTAAAAATTGTTTCCAACCCCAAAATCAATAATATCCGAATTCCCTTAGACTTAATTTTCGCTAACCAACTTGACAAAACAACCTAAACATCCTAACCTAACCTAACCCCACTTAAATTATATTAAAGTTCCCACAAAATTTCATTTGCCACTTACTGGCAATACCAAAATTCCAAAATTTAGCCAATGTCCAAATGCGTTCAAACTTGCGATATACCAAAACAATAAACGTCGTATTAGCAAAAAATATCTTATATACCTGTTTTTGTCAAACGTTAATATCAAAAAAAATTTGCCAAACAAGATTTAACCAATTTGGTTATTTTTGAGGAAAGAGAGTATTTCCTTCTATATCTGAATCCCATTTTCCCATTCACTCATCGTTATTAGACCCAAACTCAGGATTTAATTGTAACGGAAGAATCGGGCTCTCAATGAATTTGTCTATGAAAAAGAAGAGAAAGAGCAGCGTGAGATGAGGAGGGAAGTACATCTGAAGTACATCTTCCCAAGGCAGAGCTGAGAGGCAATTTTTGGGTGAGTCATGTGTTAATGAAGGCAGGAGTTAATTAAGACACTCTGATCGAGATGAGGAGAAAGTCTTTGAAAGTTAGTCACTATATAATTCCGGATTGAAGCGGATAATTATATATTCTTGGAGTTGCTTATAAAAAAAGTATGTATTTTCTCCCACAACAAAGTTGGGCTGAGATGGGTAACAGGGAAGAGCACTTACTGCTCTGAGAGTTGTTCAAAAAGTTGATGAGATCCGAGTTGGGAGGCTAATTGTGCTCCGTGTAGAAGAGCCTGCATGTTCCAGGATGATGTTGGAGATGTCAGAGCCAGCACGTAGTGTGTCAGAGCCTCCGAACTACGACCTGAGGAATACAGAATTAGAAATTCTTGAATTAAAGTTTTTTTTAAATGTAATTTTTGAAAACTCCTTAAAACTGGGATGTTGGTTTTCAAAATGGGTTCAAGGTTCTAAATAAGCGACATTGCTTATAAAGAATTCCAGATGTTTCAATAAATGTATAAAAAATGCCGAGAGACTTAAGTTTTTTTAGCGGTTAAAATTTTAAAATTTTATTCACAATTTAAAGCAAACTTTCAACAAATCCTTTTTGAACAAAAACTGAAATTAAATTCAAATTTTAGAATTTAAAAAAGAAAGTGCTTCAACAAATGATTCTTATAAAATTAAATTTATAAATGATGAAATTGTTTTATTGAACCTTCCACTAGAAATAAGAACATTTTACATAAATAAATTCATTAACTTTTAAATTAATTAGGAATTTAAAAGAACAATATGGCAATGAAAGAATTTTATCAAGAAATTTCAACGTAATTTTATTCGAAAGAATTAAATTTTAAATTAAATTCCGA
>JAQFYU010002057.1:0-12837 GCA_034694905.1 Ceratophysella granulata
CTGTAGTTTTAATATTGGGTAGAATTAGCGATCTCTCGCGCTGAAGTCATTGCCAATTTAGTTGTCACTATAATGACATCGTGTTGAGCTGTGTGTGCTAAGAGACAGCCATCATTCAATTCGAAATGCTGATATACTGTTTGAACCTGTTTCTAGAAATCTACATCGAAACGTCACCTGGAACCAAAGAAATTACTTCAGTATGCATTTCTCCGCCGATTCAGTTGAGTTTCTCGGACACCGAGGTCAGAATACTGGTCAATTACGTGAATGATTTTGAAGGAATTGGAATTAAATTCAAGCAAATTGACTCCACCACCGTTAACATCCTCTCCGCTCCAAAGTGCTTTGCCGAAAAGATTGGAAACGAGGTATTGAATTTTAGCTAGCTAATGATAGCGCGCTTAATTTGATTGCCAATATGTGTCATGAACGCTTGCATCCAACAAGCTCCCCACTGCTGAAAATGTGCGTTTCGTCTGAATCAGTTTGTCGGGACACGAAAACCAACGGAAACAAATAATTGTATTCCTTGATCTGTTCACTTCTAGATTAAATCCGCACGGGATGAATCAATTTCGAGGTTAATTCACAATTTAGTTCAAGAGAAAGTTCATAATATAATTGATACGAAAGGATCTTCCCAAACGATGCCGAAAACCATCTTCAACATTCTGTGTTCTCAAGCTTGTCGAGGTAAGGTCGAACCTTTTGCTGTTTCACTTTTAAAACCCATCTAATTTGGTCACCGGGAATGGACCAGATTTATTTTTACGCGTCTTAGTTATTCCTGCAAATTCAACTAAATTCATTAGAATTTGAGGCAAATATTTTTTTTCATAGGAGCCATCAAATTCGGAGATGAGCTCACTCTCGAAGCTTGTGAAGAGCTTATTGACAAACTGAAAGACTGTAAAATGCCGTTCCAATGTGCTCATGGTCGACCTGTTCTCACTCCACTTCTTGACCTCAACTCCATTCAACCCACCGACGCATACTCCTAAAAGTTCCTGAAGTTGCGTTCCGTTTCTGTTAATGTTTAAAAATTCTATTGTAATAATCTCGTTCGTTCAAACAAAATGTTCTTAAGTTCCTGTCGAAAGGTTCACAAATATATTTCCGCTCAATGTAATTTATTTACATTTCGATCGACAATTAAAAAATGCTGTGTAAACTGTATATATCACTTTTACTGTTGATGATCTCAATCTAATATTTTACGGGTTGACGTGCAAAACTATATGTATAGTGTTTAATTTGTGCCATTCGGGATCAATTATCCCATGTTATTCTGTGCACATTTTTTGATATAAGATTCTAAGTTTCGCGCTACAGAAATCGAAATTGTAATTACCTATATATAAATCTATGTAATATTGATACTTACTATTTGCTGTAATGCGTTAAGTATCGAGAAGAGTCGAGATGCAACTATATTTTTTCCATGTAATATTGACAATTTTTGTAACACAATTTAACTTATCATAAAAAAGAAGAATCGAGACGCGGATTCAAGCCTACAATTAAATCAAGAGAATCGTGATACAATTTTATCAGGCTCAAGCTTCGTCTCATATTGACACAAAGTGTTGTAATTTGTAATGCAGTGTACTGTAAGCATCGAAAAAATAAGAATCGAGATGCGGATTCAAAGCTATTTAAGCAGGAGTTTATATTTTTCATTTAATAAAACGTAAATTGTTCAATTTGCACACAAGTATTTACAAGAGTACATTAGTATTACTTGATTCACTAATTAAGATATACAGCTAAATCAGAAGTACATAAAGTGATTGTAATATACAATTTTAAAACCATATGGCATTTCGTGCATGCTTAGTTGTACGGTTTTCAGCTAAGGTATGTAAAATATTCTCAAATCTTTGGTATCAACTAACCTCCCGCAAAACAACGTTCATTCATCAATTCTAAACTTAAAAATCCATACACCATTCAATCTTTCCTCGTTTCACGGACCTAGTAGTAAACTAGTAACCTTATTCAATCCACGCCACGGGCTAAACATCGTCATAAATTGCTAGGATGACCGTTGGTAGTTGGTCCAAAAAATGAGAGTTGCAAGGAACTTAGCTACGTGTGTCACGAATTCTAATTTTACAAAATTGGTATGACTAACAGGTTAATCGTTTTGCCCACTTCTGTCAAAGGTTCAAGGTTCAATTATAATTTTTGTTGAACGAACGTTTATGTAGAGAATGCAACTTTTAAACAAATGATGCTGCGCCTATTTGCCCGTTGAAAGATGGCGACTCAAGTTTGAAATTAAAGAGGTCGTTTATCCAACGATACAACTACCAAATGTTCAAACAGTTGAACACAAACGGATAACGTGAGACGTGAGTGACACACCCAACGCTACGAACGGATCAAAAGCTCAACACCGTTTATATTCATCGCAACAACTTCCCACTAATTCTTTCCACCCACAATATTCGTACTGTATATTACTCTATGTATTTCATATTCAGCGTCAATTTTATCCAGTTCAATCAGATATAACGTAAAATGCAACTAATTTAACCTTGATGAATCTAGTTACAAATATATTCGTCCCGCTTGAATGGACAAGTCTCACATTGGACACGACAGCACCAGACGAACTGGCAGTTGCATGACTCCACGCCTTCACGAACCATTGTTTGATACCCGCGTCCACAGCAGAGCAGTCGACATCCATCCGTCCCGTCACTAGTTCGATTACAAGTCCGACCTTTGGTTCCGAGAACGCCCAACCTAAAATATAGATATTGTTGGATCTGTTCCAATTTTTGCACAATCTCAATTTTTGTGATAGAGTTTCCACTTTTAGAAACTAATTTCAGGTGCTATTACGGCCAATAATAGTAGATACGACTTTACCCATGATTCTTGTCACAGTAGTCTGGGGAATCGTCAATAAACACGAGGTCTCGTTTTGTGGGCCGCTTCATCCCTTTGACATGCGGCTTGAGCCTTAAACCGCCGCTCCGTTGTTGTGAGCCTTTGTTCACACTCGCTTCTCGAACAATTGCCTTCATCCGGAATGCTCCTTCAAACTTCTCCGCTATTTTTTCACCAACAGTTCGAAACGTGGAAAGAACTCTCCAACAAACCTTCATGGTGCATGAGCCGGAAACTCCGTGACACTTGCACGTCATGTTCATCGAAGTCTTGAGAAGCTGGAAACAAATCGGAATTAGTAAGCAGTGTGTTCACACCTCACGCCTTTCGGAGTAATTTTGTGAAGTACAAATTATGAAATGGTGGAATTTATTGATCATCATCATCAGTTAAATAAGTGAGTCAGTAAATCACCCTTCGTCCAGCCTCATTATTGTGCAGATTCATGAGTCCCTCAGCCGTTGTGAAATTTTCGGGTGAATCTGCAAATTCTCTACTGAATTGAGTGCCGAATTTCACGTCCTAAAATAGATGGAGAATCTGGATGTATAATATTTAGCGTTTATATATTTTTGTCGTATTAATAGTGAAAGCACGAACCTCGGAGCACCCACCCCACTGCCACTTTCCATTCGTATTTCTAGTACGAACTTTCTCGTCACAGGAACATTTCTCCAGCTCACCTCTGGCACAGGCCTTCGTCACTTCAAAAGCTAGACTTGCTGCCGAAATTGCATGAACGTAAGCCTTTTCACGGCTCCCTAGCGAAAGTGAAATCAAAGCTACTGATATGTTAAGCACAGTAAGTTAAGATAATCAAATGATATATGGTATAGTACAGGGTGTTATACAGGGTGTTTTATAAATGAGAGGCCACCCACCAAAATTAACGAAATTGAAGTAAATAAACATTCCCTGTATGTTACAGCGCGCAATTATATTCAGTATTTCAAAGCCACAAGCCTATCATGCATGAAACATCTGACATTCCCAACTTCTGAGAGACGAAACTATTAATAAAGTCATATAGAAGTATTTAAGTAGGTGAAATTCACTGCTTTGGAAGCAATATTAAGATGAATATTACGATATTCAAAATACTGAATAAATTTTGGTAAGGCGTTAACATATAATTTAAATTTTCGTTGCGTTACTATGGGATACGAAATAACAAAGTGGCCTCTCTTTTATAAAACACCCTGTATTATAAAGGACAGGCCACCAACGTGACCAAAATTAACGAAATCGAAATAAATAAACACTGACTGTATGTTGCAGGCCGCAATTTTATTCAGCATTTCAAAGCTACGCACAACATCTTGTTGCTACGGCGTCAACATAAAAAATTTATTTTCGTTTCGTTTCTATGGGATACGAAATAATAAGGGTGGTCTGTCTTTTATAAAACACCCTGTATATATATTTTACATTATCTTTTATCCACATCATTGCTTTCTGCTGTGCTATACTTAATGTCAACACGGATTTTGGAATAATTAAGGCAGCGAGGTTCCAGGCGTTATTCAATGTAGAGTATTTCTTTTGCCCATTGTGTGCACAACGAATTACTTCCTTATGTGTGTACTTACGTATTGAAAGGACATCTCCGAATACATTGTCCGCTTCGGGGATTACGGTGCAGTTCCACCTGTGTGACTGAAGCTGGTACTGACATTCTTCTATTCCTAATTTAGCCCCTGCACTAATTGGCTTAAAAATTAAACATCTCGATTATGCATCAATCTCATGAAAATTCTGTTTTAAAAACGCTGCAATTCAACTCACCGGCAGCAGTTTTCCGCCGCTTTCCCTGCAGAGAGACTGTTGATGAGGAACGAAATGTGGGAAGGAGTCACAGTGATTCTGAAATCCTTCGGGATCCACGTCATTCATGGTCTGATGGTGATGGTTTGACGACATGTCTGTTCCCAATAGCCTGCAACACAATTTGAGGGGTTAGTCCCGTCATCAGAAGATGAAGCTTGGTGTCTAGAGACTCATTTATTCAGTTTTCCGATTTGGATCATGTTACCAATTTATGGATATTGTCGTATTGCCCATGAACCAAACCTTGAACTTTAAATGTAATTGAGTCATTGGCGGAAATGAATAGTGCGTCGCATTTTCCCTGATTTCATTCGACTGCTACTGTGCTACTGTCTCGACTATTCATTTTTATCATTGCGTGAGTGGACGAAGCTTTGAGGTTTATATTTTTTATTAGGGACAAATGATGCTATTATGCTCGATCGGATACTTTTCGTCCTGTATTGCGTAAAACAAGGGCTAATGCCCTCTTCTAACCACTCAATTCTTTTCTCATCAATGCTACCATCAAATTGGATATTTTCAAATCAAGGGGAGAGCTTGTCTACCATATGTTAAGGCCACTACTTTGTATTTCGGTATTCTACAGGGGTATCGGGTATCTCACCCGATTTTGCTTGACAAAAACAAAACAGTTTAGCATTTGTTGACTAACACAAAACTCAAAATCTAAAAATAGTGCAGAAAGATATAAGTTGCGTTTTCATTATTTATATCTGCTTTAAAGCATTAGAGTAGGTTATGAATGCAAATATTCTAGGAATTTTTGCATAAAATTGATTCTATCAATTCTTGAAAGAATTGAAAATACAGCTGTTGATACTTGACATAAAGTATTTGGCCTAGCAAACTTTACACTATTCAAAAAAAATTGCAGTGCACTTTACACTGAGGATGAATTTGTGACTGAAACTCCTAGTTGCTAAGGGTAAATCGTCCGTATCAACGTATTGCTCAATATTCGGACCTCATCTTTAAACTTTTACACAGAACTTTAAAGCGTAAAAATAGATATTATAGCATCAGTTATTGTTTTGGTCACTTTCCTAGTTCAGGATGTCGTTGCTTTGAATTTCTATACAAAGACGTAGAAAAGATCGGCAAGATTGGATTTAATATCGGGAAAAGTGTCGCTTTTATCGCCATGAATTTCGATTAAGTGTCAATCTGAAAAAAGTTTTTTATCGCCTAAAATCCGATTTTATATCGCTTTGTTTAAATGCTTGGTAATTAAATTTGAATGTTTCTACGGGAAGCGTATTTGCATTTGATCAACAAAAGAGATCAGAATTTTAAGAAACGTTGACAAACGATGCAAACGAAGCCCAGAAGCAGCCATTAAGTCTTAAAAATATGGTTGTCGCAGTTGCAATACCTACCGCGAATCGGGAGGTTTGAAAGAATTATAGAATTAACCTTAACTCAAGTCACTCTGGCTAGTGAAATGGTAGTAAAACACAGGAGAGCTATTAAGTGGCTGGTCTGGGATTTGGTGGGGAGCAGTGTCCCTGGTCCAGGACCGTTTTTGTGCTTGACTGTCGATAAAGGGAAATGATGCTTGTAATATTCCATTCAATCTCTTCATTCATCCATAACACGCACTCTCTCCAATCAAATCAAGAAGGAGTAAAAGTTGCTGGCTCAGATTCCAGTCCAAGACCCATAAGACCAAATGAGCAGCTTCTCTCAATCCATCCCTCAACCCTCAACGTACCTTTCTCCCCTTTCACTCTCTCAAATGAACCTCATCTCGAACATTGCTCAATACTTCCAATTTTTCAAGAAAATCATACCAAACAACTCTAGATGGGATAGAAGTAATGTACATGGTCAAATGTTTTCTAAATACTTGATATACAATATCCAAAATATCGAAGCTCAAAAACATAATTAAAAATTGGAGTGTACTTAAATTATAATTGCTTGGGAAAATATTTTAAAAGTTTTTTAAAAATAAGCTACACAAATCTGCAGAATATGTCTGAATTTTAAGTTAAATAGAATGGACTTTTTAAAGAAAAGAGACTTGATTTTAATATTATTAAAATTCTAAGCATTAGAACCTACATAGTCCACTGAGGCGGTTTGAGACTTCATCCACAATTTCATTTTGACATGACTTACAAAATAGACTTGGTTCGCATTCGCATATTGTGTAAGTTCTTCGCTAAAAATTTCAGAACTGTGTTTTTTTTTTCATTTCAAAAATCAAAATTAAAGTAAGATATAATAAATTTTTTCTAATACAATAACCATTTACTAAAACTGCATTACTGGTGAAACTTCGAAGCTGGTGAAAAATTGTACTTAAGACGTATTGAGATGTAGATGATACTTTTCAAAACACACGTGTTTTGGACAGTAGCGACTATGTGCCAACCAAAGTGCCAACATGGTAAAATTTTTGGAATTTTAAGTCTTCAAATCTCGTTTAGATCCTTCGCATAGGTCATCAAATTTTATTACGAGCATATTTTAATGTATTATAAACTCTAAAACATTTAAGATGTGTATATCAATCTAAAAGATGAAGAAACTTATTTTTTAGGTAATTATTTGTTGCTTGTTACGTAGTAGGTATAGTACGTATATGAATTGCGTTTATTCAAAAGAAAATACTACATTGCAGAGGACGTCGTCGTTTTAGACATCTTTAAAAAATAATTCTTCACAGCAGGTAATTTTCCAGGTTTTATCTTAAAATTAGCGTTATCCTTGAGGCTAAAAATGTGCGAAAGCATGCTTTAGTACATTTTAAATAAAACATGTTTTTATTCATTTATTGAACCACGGTTCGAAATGACTGAATAGCTTAGTTGGATACAGTGAAAGACCCAAGATGAATGAAGTGATCAATCAAAATTTACGAAAATAGAAATTAGGAACGAGGATTTAGGATTAAGATCGAGTAACTTAAGCAATTAAGTGTTTAAGCAAGAGTTTTGGTATTGGCGGAAAACGATTTCATTGGCTGCTGAAGTTAGTAAATAAGTGGAAAAGAAGTAAGTAGGTCTGGAGCTACTTTTTCACTTACTTCTCTTTGCTTATTTTCGTTTTGCGCTCGGGAACTGGTTTTGCACTAGTTTTTTGAATTTTGGCGGTTCGAGCCACAGGCGTTTATCATGCGCAAAATCGATGATGGGACGATCACATGGAAAACTGACTACTTGCTTAGTTTTCTACTATGCAATTCAGAAGAATGTGATTCAATCTGACCACCCCTATTTTGTGTAATTTATATATTTATTTATTCAACCAAAAGCCCAGAGTATCATACTTACAGATATTTCATTGAAGCAATATCAAAACCCCATTGCTGGGAGTTACACTGAAATGCACACACTGCTAAAATTATCATTTTCATTATCTATTATTGCCATTTTGAAGTAGCTGAAATAAGTTTTGCATTAATTGCAATTGTATTAACTGTTAAATTTCGATTCCATGATTGATTGGCAAAAACCTAATTGGCAAAAAAAATGTTTTCCATTTGGCGGAATGTAAAATGAAATCCACGAATTGGCAAAAAATGTAATATCCGAAATGGCAAAATTCATGTTTATTGTAAAGTTTAATTGGCAAAAATTCTGGAGACGTATGCAAAAATATGTTAACTGAGATTTTAGAAAAATATTGAAAGAATTGCAAAATTTTGCATGTGAGTGTACACAATAGACGTAATAGCTAATAATTAGGGTTATAGATAAAGCTTGTCAGTTTGTGAATCGATGTGGAGAAAGCAGATGCTGTTTTTGCTTTTACTACTTTTTGTTACTTTTTGAAAGTATAACCGCCGCCCGCGAGTTTATACGTGACTTTTGACTGTGAAAGAGGAAAAATAAATTCAATGTAGCTCTGCGACTCTCTAGCAAATAGCTCTGCTCAGCTCTAAGGCCGAACAATAAGTGTGCATAAATCCAAGTTTTAATCCTCGGGCTTGTAATCTAGTTCCATTTCTCCTCGTTTATGTAAATTGGTCCAAGATAGTAGAGAAGCTACAGTATCATTCTTAAACATTCCAATATTTAGAATGTAAGACCAAACATATGCTTCAAAGCATTTCCCTAATTGGCAAAAAGCATAAACTTGAAGAAACCGAAATGGCAAAAAAAATTTACAATTTAGACCGTATTTTTTTTGCCAATTGCGGTTTTATTTTTTGCCTTTTGGGGGGTCAAATAGTTTGTCAATTGAGTTTTTGCCAATCAATCAGTTTACCTAAATTTCATGGACTGATTCTAGAAATATGCTTCTAAGATTATTTTCTGTGAAGTCGTCTTCAAGTAACAAAACGTCTTCACGACTTCCAAAATTAGCAAGAGCTTCAATTTACGATTTCCTAGTATAAAACATTGGATGCACTGCAGATTTCCAAATGAAAAAGGAAACTCGACACTTTGAATTTGAACCTTGCCCTGTTGATAGAGTACATTTCCATGAAGGAAAGCCTATGCGTTAGTTTGATGAGGTTCTGAGATCTGAGAAAGTCAATGTTTACTTTCCACACCGTCTGTTTCCGTACTTGTCTGTGCTCGAGAATTGTTTAAAGTTGGAAGGTAATAATCCGTTTGAACAAATAAACCAGGATTAAGATCCGTCGTCACTCAAGGAAGCCTCTTCCTCTCTCAAACATTATATTACTCAGTTCTACTCAGAACTCATTTGGATATTTACAACATAAATTGATGTCGGGACTAACCATTGGCCTGCAGAGGGCTGCAGCAGCCAGACACAACTACTTCACCGTAAATGTCCAATTTCGACCCCGTTTTGGCTTGACCTCTTCGTATAACAGATTTTTCTCAAAAACCTATTCTTTGCAACGTTCAAGCAAATACCTTGGTCTACAAACAATGACTGGTTGGATGCATTTGGAAATTCTTGGAGATCAAAAGTCAAAGAACCCAGGATCCTTGGGGAAAATTCTGTTCTGGGACATAAAACTTTGAAATAATTTAGACTTTTTGACATTTTTATTTCTCCAAGCTTCTAGTTTACGAGCAGCATGGTAAGGATTTTTTGTGTGGGTGTTCCTGGGCCAGACTCGAATTCGAGTTCGACCTGTGGAGCTCAATGAATTGAATAGAGTGAGTAATCCCTTCAAACGCATTTGAACTGAAACTGAACCAAATGAGACCAATAAGTTCCGAGATGGTACAATGGGATCAGCGGTCTATTGTTACGGACTACGGTTCATTCTCTGTTTGGCTGGGCCACAGAACAGATGAGTTGGTCCAAAATAAAAGGGTAAACCAAAAACGATTAAATCCCATTTTTTTGCCTTCTCTCTCCGGGCTAATTCGGTGAAGTAATAGAACCAAATACCAACCACCCTCGTTGTACAAACTTTTAACGGGTGTACGCGGGTATGAATCCATCATCTGGATTTGGGGAAAATTACAGTGTACGGGAGTCAGTTTCAATTAGATTGCTTTATGAGGTTTCTGCTTTTTTTGTAAAATAAAATACAGATGCGTTGTGTACAGCGTACAGCTGTGGAGCTCATGCAATGCATGCATATTGCACGCTTTCCTGGTTGTAAAACAATGAATTCTTTTTTAGGAAAATATATACTCCATGTGTTGTATGCCTTTCGAAAATATTTACTACAACTGAGTTGACAGTAAAAAAAATTGCCAAAATGCAATTCCCAAGAAATTTTGGCCAAGTTAAAGTGAAATAAAAATTCAAAAACTAAAATATGTACTATAATTGAAACACAAAAACATCAAAATATATAAGAATTTGAAACATAGAATTTGGCTGAATAAAATGTAATTAGTATAAAATGACAGTTTTTCTTGTATCAAACAGCACACAATTACCATAAATTCCTCATAAACTTCAAATTAATGTTAATCTTGCTTAATTATTTGAATTGACTTACCACCACGTGGCCTGAGCCCAACTAATCCAAAGGAGGAAGAAAATATGTTCAAGTAGGATTCCCTGACACAGTCGAATCATCTCGGTAGATATTTAAATATTTAACACGTCGTATCAATCCAGAATTCCATGATTAAAATAAATTCTCTATAACGTTCAAGTAATTGTCCACACATAATTGAATTAGGAGCAGCAGTGTGCAGGAAGCATTTGTTTGAATGAACTCAATCAAGGAAACTCCAGTCAAAATTGTTACTTTTATGGTTTTGAGTGCAGTAAAATGCAATAGTCAAATTGCAGTAATTATTCATAGTTCCCGATCTACAAATTGGTCCAGGATTGAGCTTCCGGTTCAGGTTCTGGAAGCACTATGTCTGGAACAGCAGGACGAGCAGATAGACGCTGTCAATCGTCTGATGGCAGAATAGGAACTGAGAAGCCTTGTCCGTGGACACCAGCAGCAGTGAAAGAGCACGGGAAAGGGCGAAGAGCTCACAGTCCCATGTTATGCGGATGTTCAGTTCAAAGTACAAATATGCTACTGAATATCTTGGTTTTTATAGATACCCTTAAAATTCTCTCCTTGTAATGTATAATTTTGTTTTAGCTCGGAATCTAAGAAATAGTGGAACAAATTACTCTAATTGCAAAAAATCTTAAAATCTTCAGCAAATCCCTTTGAATAATGGCCATGCAATTCAGCTTTTCATCAGCTCCGATTTCGATCCTAGTAATCAATATTTAGCATAACACTAGCGCAGAATATAAAATTGGAACTACGTAAATTAATTATGAATTTCAAGTTAAATCAGAGAACTGTGTCGCATTTTTTGAAAAACTAGCCCTGAAATTGGCATAATTGTAAATTGCCCGTAGCAGAAAGCTATACGAAAACCAGATCTATGATAATCTGTACATTTTGGCAAATCAGAATAATTTGATTCATCCGATTATGGAGTTTGAGCAAATTCCTCAGGCATGAGCGTGAGTTAAGCAAGTCAAATATTTTCTTCGTCCAATTACGAATTACGACTCGACTCCTGAATGTTACATTTGGTTCCGAGATTTGCGTCGTGTTTTGAGGATAATTGCTGCTGTACAATTTCTGAGAACTCGAAAAAAAGTTGTGGAAAATAATATATTGATCGTATTTTATAAGTGGTACGTCCCATCAAGCTCTACTCAACAAATTGGTTTCTGACTTCTGACTGTAGAAATGAAGTACAGTACAGCAGTTCAGCAGTTGGGCTTTGCAGACCTACATAGGTATGATTGAGTCTAGGCTGATCCCACAAATGCCCTTTGTTCCGGCATAAGAATTATTGACCATAAACCCAAGTTTTGTAATTCATATTGGAGAAGTTAGGCTCTGAATATCGTGCACGATGTCATAAAAATAGAAATAAACCGAACTACATAGCATATGTGTTCATTGCATTTATATACGAATTATGCCTTAAGCAACTGTGTGATTTTCAATGTATTGTGTGAATGGCTGTAACATTTGAATGAATTCCAATTTATCTCAAGGTTTTTTTTACTAGAATTCATTTGATTTTATTTCCAATCTGAACCCAATCTATAATTTCAAACCAATTACAGGATTTGCAAAGGTATAAATATGGAGCACTTGCACAGAATCGAAATCAATGCTTTACAGTAATACTCCCTTAAATACAGAGGATAAGCATATTTGACCTCCGTTGTGTTTTTAGTTTGCTTAGTTGAGCTAATTCATTTTAAATAGAAAATTTAGTAAACAATTCGAATTTAGTTCGGATTTATATAAGTTCTATGGCTGATTTCAAATCCTAATACATATATTAAATATGACAATACTTCTTTTACCTTACCTTGAGCATTGTTTGTCTAGTAATAAATTACTTTCATATCCGAAAATTATATGAAAATGAACGGCAATACTCTTACTACTGTTTGGGGCCTTAAAAACATATCCAAAGTGGATGAAATTGAAAATAATTTAATTTTCTTTAAAAATCATAAATCTATCGGCAAAGCTGCAAATCCGAATGAACAATAACCAATCATTTAATTTTCTATATCCTCAGACCAAACTGATTCATTTTCTTACCAAACCGAAACAATTCATGATTAAAAAAGAATTTCGATTTTAATTCATTCTATTTGTCTTTTATATCAACCCAATGAGCTAAAGACAAAATGTCATGTTTCATCTGCTGGGCGTCATAATTTATTTCGCCA
>JAQFYU010002058.1:0-12837 GCA_034694905.1 Ceratophysella granulata
ATGTACGTCGTCATGTGCGTCGTCATGTGCGTCGTCTACATCCTTTTGGTCGCAAGCTGCCGTCAGGCAGGTTTTTTCATATATTTTTTGTCCATATCGAAGTGGTTCCAAGTTCACCGGTTGGTTGGTTAGTATTTCTTGTAGAACTCTAATATACCTGAGAAATGTAAATTACAATAAATAATGCAACAATAGTAGCATTCTACGTACAACATTATTATATAAGATCCAGATTTTCCCAATTACGCGTTTCCCACATTGCCAATACAGGCGCTGCTGCTATATTCAGTAATCCTCACATTCGTCATTGTTGTAATGTAACTGTTAACACAGTTCTCTTTTATGCCTTAATTTCATAGAATCACATCGTCAAGAAATCATCCAGGAAGTGGAGTTGTAAACTGTGCAGCACGAAACAGACTCTACAGCAGGTAAGCCGAAGTTATCCTTGAATAAACATTGTTAACTAAAATTTTCATTTCCATCACCACAATATTGACTTCTTTTAAATTCATTAGGTTTTTGGCCAAGGTTCAGCTGCGGATTGCCGTGCGATTGTTCAAAACCTGAATTTTGCTTGTGGTGAAGCGGACGAAGCAGTTAAGCTCCACAAGGCACTTGCATTTCAATCAGCGGAGCCTGAAGAACCTGAATTTGAAGAAAACGAAGACTACTATTGGACTGAGGGTGCGGAAGAAAGTTCTGAAGCTGCTGGTGTGAAATCTTCTGTAAACAAGGAAGAATCTGCTTTTTGTGGAATACTAAAAATTGTTCCTAAACACCGCTCCAAGTGGACAAAATACTCTGAAGAAGACGAGTTGTAAAGACCAACGAAGCATAAAAATGGCTAAGAATCCGTTAGTGACCGGCTACCTCATCCTCTACAATGGGATTTTGACCGTCGGCTGGGCTTATGTCTTGTATTTGGCTGCAGCGAAATATCCTGACTTACCTCAACTTTGGACAACTGTTGAATGGCCTTTGAAGATATTCCAAACTGCTGCAATTTTGGAGGTACATACTTGCTATATAATAGGAATCCAATTTTTTTGAAATATATACAACATGTAAAAACTATCTCATTTTGCAGGTTGTTCATGCGATTGTCCGAATTGTGCCCTCCAATGTGATTCTGACCGCATTCCAAGTGGCCTCACGTGTCTTTGCTCTCTGGGCCGTACTTGACATCAGTCCACCGTCACAGGCTTGTATCGGAGTGCCTCTACTCTTGTTTGCATGGACTGTAACGGAAATTATTCGCTACGGTTACTACGTCCTTCATCTAGTAGGTCTCTCGTCCCTTATTCAGTGGTTTAGGTAAGCGAAATGAGTCACTCGGCATTCAGCGCACTGGTCACTTCGACAAAATCAAGTTATTCATAGATTTTTAAGTATAGAATTCATGTTTCGTTTTCTTTATCTAGATACACGCTCTTCATTGTTCTCTATCCGATCGGAATTACAGGAGAGCTACTCTGCATTTACTTTGCACTCTCCTACGTCAAGGAAAATAATATGTACTCAATCCAGCTCCCAAACAAGTTCAACATTGCTTTCGACTACCAGTACTTCCTCGTGGCTGTCATGCTGAGCTATATTCCAGGTAACCTTGTGAAAAGCTATAGCAGTTACCAGAGTTCTATATTTAAACGCTTCTCGTGTGGTAGCTGACAAATTCTACAATGAATCAGCTTGACACTTTCCCTGCGTGCCGTGAATTTGACCATAAATATTTAAACAAGTTGACAGTCTTTGACGCTTCTGTATTCCTATCTCGCTTGTTCTTTAGTGAACATGTTAACGGCCACACATTTTCAGTTCTAATCGTTATACTCTGTATTACCAAAAATTAGGTATGAAATTCGAAAATATCAAAATAACTGTAACATGCATTCCTGGAATTGTGAAAGCTTATCAGCTCGCTTCTATCTCACGTTGTAGGCACTAATCTGACGTCAATCTCTCTCGTATAATTACAAATGAGACGGTTCAATTATTTTTATTGATTATCCAACTGTCTCACATCACATGCCCTTCTTTTTGCTTCCCACAGTGTTCCCACACCTTTACCTTCACATGTTTGCTCAGCGACGGAAGATTTTGGGAGGCTCAGGTGTTGGGAAGAAATCCACGTAATTTTGCTCAGAGAAGTAGCATAATAATACTATGCAGGATATTAGAAAAACTTAGAACATTGTTACATAATTATTGTAAGCTCTATTCCAGGTAAAGGAACTTGTAAGTTGATGTATGTTATTTTAGCTCAAACAAACTTCCGGTTTAACATCGAACTACAGTTACATAAAGCGTAAGTTGTGCAATTAGAGTGCTATTGGAATTGGAATTGAAATCAGCGTAAACTTAAAGTAGCCAATTACTGTGATTAAATAAGAATTACACTTTGCACAGAATTCAAAACAATTGATTTTTAAGACATTAATTCCGAATTAGATGAACCGTTTGTACATCATGCGCTATGTTTTCTCTTCCTTGGCAGGGGCCAAGAGCTGAAAGCAAAGTACCATCTGTAAATACAAAAGTAAAATAGCCGGAGCGGTGTAATTTTGCAAACAATTACAATATGTTTGACTAGCCTTCTAGTGCTTACCAATACAATTAGTCCAATTACACCCAGCATAAGAAGCAGAATCTTCATAAAGAATTTTGTATCCATCCTGAATCCTGAAGAATACTTGAAAGCGGTCCTATTTGCAATGAAGCACTTAACAATTTACCAAACAAATTGCAATTTTGTTAAGATTTAAGCAAATTTGAATGTGTAGCTGTAGCCGTGTGTGAATGAACAGGTGGAATGATGGTTGAGTGAGACAGGAAGGTAGAAGAAAAGAACTGAAGTGGCACTTCAGAATTCCGAATTCTCGAGACAGTTTGTTTGCACATCCGAGAAAGTTTAATCGACTCTTCAGAATGATGGCGTAGATAACGTTAGCCTTATTAGATTAAAGGTTTTACCAGACGGTTGGGGTTTGGGTTGTCCATTTGTGGCTAGGCTACTGCTGCGCTGTGTGCTCTGGCCCAATTTGTCTTCAGAGAAAAGTACGATTATCATCCAAAATATAAGTTAGCATTAGATGAACTACATCCGGAAGCCACAAGTAAAAGCCAGCTTTTCCAATAACCAATTCCGAACTGGAGCAACATGCATTGGAGACTATGCATTTTTAATAAATCACTCAATTGAGCTTTCATGTTCAGAATTCAGAAGTAAATGCCAGCTATTCTTTTCATTTGCACTGCACACTGCTTAATCCTTGTCCAATTCTGACTCAACAAAGCTCATACTCGGAATTTAAGTGCAGTGCAGTAGAGCATATCGAAGAATCACAATGAAAATTTTAGTAAATTTCTGTCGTTAGTGCAAATGTTCAGTTCTTGAATGCATACAAAAGCACGAAAAAAATTCTCTAAAATTCCACAGGTAAAATAGGTTAGCCGAAGTTCCATGTATTCTATTTATACTGTTTTCAGTTTCTTTTGTTGCAATAGAATAAGAAGTTACTGGTTACTGTGTGGTGTACTGTTCGAGTACATCTTGTACATACAATGAATTTACCTAACCTACATTTGTGTAGAATTAGTGGCCTTGTTGGCTTAAAGTAACCAATTTCTGGAGTATATCAATTTGGCTGCTACGACCGGCTGAATCAGACAGAAAGGCAAGGGAACATATGCATATTCGTATTTCTCGTTTCGACAGCTGATGTCCAGTTCATTTGGTGTGAGGCGGAGGTCATTGCAGTAGACAAATCGAGATATCCCAGACTGTGGTGGTGATGTGATGCTTGCTGTTCTTGGACAGGGTGAAGCAGTACGAAATTCGGTGGAATTTACTAGTGAATTTCGACGAGCTGTTTGGTGCCTAACTTGTGTAGTAAAACTTGTGAGCGTTTGCCTTTAAATTGTGAGAAATATCTCTGAAATCTGCACTGCTTCACCTTGTCCAGGAACAGTACATCTTCTGCGGAGAAATAACTTACTTTAAAAACGTTAATAAACAAGTAACTAAGATTACGACGTTACGATGAATTCTTCTACGCTGCTGCTGTGAGACCTGGTTCAGTTCCGCCTTCCGGATCCTGAAGAACTTCTGATTCGGTCCTATTGGGCACAATGTCAATGTCCATATTCTCCTCATCTCCGTTTTCGTTCTCGGAAGCCTCCGAATGAAGTGAAGAAACTGAACCAGAGACGGAAGCTGAAGACTCATTCACTTCATCATCCTCATCCTCAGCGTCAGCATCTTCTTCGCTGCTTTGATTGAGGTCAAGCTCAGAAGGGTCCTTCTTCGCCATAAGGTCATCTTCCGAAGCCTCTTCGTCGGATGACTGAGAGTCATCAGAATCTGAAGAACTCTGGTCAGCTTCCTCTCCTTCTTCGTCACCCCCGTCTTCGTCACCCCAATCCCCATCCTCCTCGTCACTGGACAGAAGTGCACCTGGTATCAAAGAATTTCAGGATTTTGGAGACCGAATGCCGAGAAGTTCATTTAAACGAGTTTTCTGCGTTTTATGACAAATTAATTGCAAATTAATTAATTACCTTCGAAAGTTAAGTTTCCTTTCTTGATTTCGTCCAAAGTGTCGTAGAACTCAGTGGCCGTCTTGCGGACCTTATTACGAGTACATCTTCGTTTGGGAATGAACATGATTTCGTAGTCAGACAAGTCATCCGTCTCAATTATGGGAAGGCCAAGCTAATATTTGAAATATAAAATATTTAAGTAATACAAGTAAATGAATTTAGACTTATTCAATTTAAAGTAGGACTCACCTTGTGTTCTCGCTTGTGTTCCTTGTAGAATTCTTCCTCTCGAGACTTGAGTGTGTCCTTGTCATAATGGTCTCCAGCTCCTTCTTCATCGGACAGATAGCCATGAGGAACCATCCACTCGTCCATGTCTTCATCCACCTCTTCAGTCACTAGGAGGATCACAATTTCAATTTTAATTCAAGCCTCAACTTGATCAAAAGATATGGAAATTGAAATGCTAATTAGGATAGTTTACTAACGTACCTTCTTTTTCTTCTTCTTCCTTATCCTCGACTTCCTTGTCAGAATTGAGTTCTTCACCGTCTTCAGGCTCGTCTTCCCACTCGTCATCCGACTCGAACTCGTAGTCAATTTCCTAAAGCATATCAACAGAGCATGCAATGAAAATTAAATCAAATCTTACTGAATAGAGGCACCGGACGTCATATTACCATGTAGGCCATGCCATGACCTGAGTAATTTTATTTATTCTAAATCTAACCTCTTCTTGGGCAAGCGGTCGTCTGGGTTTGACCTTGAGTGGAAGCTTCCGATGGGTTCCCCAGTAGGGAGGACGGCGATTCTCAGTGAACTGAAGAAGCTTATAGCGGAGTCTGATCTGTCCAGGAATCTTCGGCTTTGCCAAAAGAAGTGATCGTGGATCAATGATTTCAATATCATCACTGTCATCGCGAAAATGTTTGACCTCCGTTCGTGTGCTCTTTCGACCATGACCTTTCTTCAGAAAATCCAAATAGGACTGTACAGGAAGCAGAGCTTCGGTCGCAACAGGTGGAGGAACACTAAAATTGAAACACAAAGTATTAGAAGTTGCAGAAGCATCTTGAACTCAAAATACTTTGTTAGTTTAATTTAAAAACTCACAACGCGGTGCTGACAATCACTTCAGGTGACTCTTGAGCACAGTCATCCGTGTCCATTAGAACTGGATCTCCATTTTCACGTGTGCTTGGTTCAATTTCCGTAGAAATCTTGTTGATAACGATGGGGTTATCATCGGCTCGAGCAATATTGGAAACCTTCGAAGGATGAACCATTTTGTCCACAGAATGTTTCTCAAAAATATTGAGACTCGCTCGACGAAGTACGGGTGCAAGAGCCATTCCGTTCTTTACTTGAAATGGCATTGGATGAAAGTCCAATCTAGGAATTTTTGGACTCCGAACTTCGCCACCATCGTCATTTTCAGAAATTTCGATAACTTCAACGTCTTCATTTCGGGAAGCATCCTTCCGAGGAGACACGACAGGAGAATTCTGGACGCTGGCGCTATTGCCATTTTGCTCGTTCAAACTGGTATTGGCACTCGCTACGGAAAATTATACATAGTATGGACAATTACTCAAATTGCTGAATTGCTGGCTAAAGTTGTGATTTGTCATATTATTGTGAATAGGTACCTGTGCTTTTCCGGGACGGTGTTTTGCTCAAAAAAGATTTGAGAAAGTCCGCTTGTTGTTTCGACTTTTCCTCAAGTTTTAATTTTTCACGATCTTTCTCGTCCTGTTTCTGTTTTTTCTCAGCCTCCTTCTTGATACGCTCTTCCTCCTTTTTTAACCGTTGTTGTTCCTTTTCTTCATCTTTTTTCCTTTTCTCCTCTTCCCGTTTCAATTTTTCCTGTTCCTTTTCATCCTCCTTTTTCTTTTTCTCCTCTTCCCGTTTTACTCGTTCCTCTTCCTTTTTGAGCCTCTCCTGTTCACGCTCTTCATCCTTTTTTCGTTTTTCTTCCTCTTTCTTTAGACGTTCTTGCTCTTTCTCTTCATCTTTCCTCCTTTTCTCCTCTTCTCGTTTTAGTCGCTCAGCTTCCTTTTGACGAAGTTTTTCTTGCTTTTCTTCTTCCTTTTTGATTCGTTCCAATTCACGCTCCTGGTCTTTCTTTCGCTTCTCTTCATCTTTCTTCTGTTTGGAACTCTGTATATGAAATAAATAAATGATATAAATGAAAAAGCAAAGTAATGCAATGCAATTAATGACAAATAGTGTAACAGTAGCAGTGTAAACTGTTGGCTTAAAATGTAAAATATAGAATAGAATATAGAACCAAAAACCCAATCTTTCGAGTCAATCTTACCATTGCAATACTGGCAACTAGTTCGGTCAAGATAGTTGAATGTTGACAGACAGCGATTGAAATCCCGGTTACAGCGTGTCCTGGTGGTTTATCGACAGATGACCTACAGTTTGGATTTGGAAATATGACATTTAGGACCTTTTAGAACCTTTGACCTTGAACCGTAGATGTTCCCTTGAATACATTCACATTTCAATTACAAGAACATAGAGTCATGACATTCGACATTGACACTGACACGCATGATACAAGCCGACACACACAAACACAAGGTGACATTCGATGAGGCTTGGCTTATGACATCATATGACATAAAATGACTTGACTTACGTATTCAGTTATTTATGCATGCAGATCACAGGTGTACATGCGTCAGCCACAGCAGCGAGGGTGGAGTTGACAGGACAGGATCGGATGTGAGGCCTGAGGTCAGTAAAAGAAGACGCCCGAGCCCGAGACCAACAGAACACGAAGAGGTCAGTCAATGAGATTAGTCGGCACTGCCGACTCGGCAGAAGCGACCGAATGAGAAAACTAATGAAGGTCAGCGGCCAGCGTCACTCGCCAAACCACAACGGAATGCCGGCGAAGAAAAAAGACAAGTGAACAAGGTGTTGCGTATCCGTAGTCTTTTAGGAAGATTTTTGCAAGATTTGGCAGGCCGGAACCCCGCTTCAATTCGTAACTTCCTACTACCCTCCTTTGTTCCATCTTGTCACATCTTGGCCAGTGTCTTGTGCCTCTGTACTCAATGCAAATAATTGGGCAACTGGTCTCCCCTAAAACAACGTGTCTGATACACATAATGCCAAATGTTTGCAGCAGAATAGAAGATTAGATGCCTGCAAGCAGATTGCAGCAGCGAAATAAAACACGATAACTGACGGAGACGACGACGGATGAATTCGCTGATTGTTATTGTTCTAAAGTTTTGCCAAATACATTTGTAACTGTAACCTGTAACCTAACACTCCCTTTCTCATCGATGGTTTGGTTATGGTCAATGGTATGGATTGTGCCAGTGTATAAATTGAATTTTGACTTGTGACATATATTTGGCAGCTTACAATACAACTCAATTACAAGTGATTTGGCTAAGCAGTTTTAATCAAGTCTTCTTCGAATGTTTTTGGGTCAAAATAAAATGCTTCTCCTTGGCAAGCGTAAATTTACATAATACTCCAGTCCAGTCAAAACGAAACATGAGATACAATTTTATTAATCTACATTTTCGAAGATTCTACAAAAAATGCATCGAGAATCAATACTTTTGTTCTGTATTTCGAAGTTTTGAGTTTCCAAAACCAGATAACAGAAGTTATAGCTCAGTTCTGAATTGTAATTCTAGACCCAAATTTTGCAATGTTGAACTGCTTTCAGCAAAACGTACCCCGTTTCTTCAGTTAGTTGTCCTTGTTGTGACTTTTGACAGTTCAGGTTTCAGCTGTGTGCGGCGCAGTAGGCCATTATTGGCATGCTACAGCATTTAAAATATTTAGGTGCATTGAACCCTATTAACTAATCCTGGATCATTTATTTGTTGTCATTGTCAGTCATTCATTTCATTTCAACTTTCAACTCAATAGCAAATACATAGCAAGCCGAAGGAGCAGAGCGACACACCAGCAGCAAGCGGAAATATTGGAAAAGCGTAGGAACCACTTCATGTCACGCACCTATCAAGTTACCATTCATTCATTCCATTCTCTCCTACCAGATTCTTTAGCCAATGCCCATAAGCTATACGCCTGGGGATTTTGTACGGAAGTTTGGAATGCATTTTTTCTAAAGGCTTTTCCCCTGCTTGTTGTGTGGCATTCAGTGTACAGAGGTACAGGGACTCGAAAGCTCTACTGTGGCTGTGGGTATGACGTATGACATAGCGAATAGCGAACAAAGGGGAAAAACGGAGAAATTCCGATTCCTATAAGGCTTTAAGCTATAACCCATAAAATATAAACCATTTGAAGCCACAAATTGAAGTGCACAACTTTGTGTGTTATTTCTAAATAATTCCAAAAATACAAGGGGTTTCCCTGTAAAATTGATCATCACTTTTCTCCTGTCCAGACGAGAGACGTCCTTGAAGGACGATAGTCAACATTTAGAACAGGATAGGAAAGTAACAGGGACCAGCAGAAGACCACCCAAGTGAAACAGAGATACGCAGCATTATAGAGCCGACCTGACTAGACTAGTGCAAGTGACTGGCAGAAGAGAAGACACTTATAATAGGCTGCATCTGGAAAGGTCTTCGTCATTCGTTGTTGTGACAGGAAGGGAGAAAGATGTCTGTGTCAGAAGCAAGTGGGACGGATATGGTGGACTCAGGGACCGGAATGGGCAATGGATTCATTGACCAAGAGTTGGCATGGATGGAAGGCCAAAGAGTTGAACACGAACCGTATCAAAATGGTAAGCGACATAATTTTAAATAATATAAAATTCAAAATATTTATGAAATTACAAATTATCAGCTATATATTTACACTTTCATTAAAAATGCTAGTGCTAAAACTTCATCGATCATCTGCTATCGATGATCGATCGATTGACGGTTGGTGGTTAGGGGGGTTACGGGTTGACGCTGCTGGCAGTTGATGCTCTGTGTGTGTGTACTGGATACTGAGATCCAGCAGCATCGCCGCCAACCGTCAACGGCTGAGTGCTGAGGACACTACTACTGTCACTGTATGAATTTTTATGTATAAGTAACGTTGATCCAATTAAGACGCGCATGCATTTGGCATTGATGATTGAATTTTCAATTCAATGGTTCATATCCAGTATCGGTACCAGGCACCGGTGACCTCGTACCTCAATTACAAATAATGCCGTAAAATGCATTTATCAATTGTACCTTTGTACCTGCGCTACCTGATTAATTTTGTGGCAGCTCTTGTTGATTCTACAATATCTTTGACTGGGTTCAGATATAGGATATCGAAAAATAGAAATAAATTAGAAACATGCGGTTCGGGGTTCGGGTCGAGCCGATTGGTCAAATAAGTCAAAGTACGTAAGGAAGTACTAAAATTAACCCGGTCTATCGTTGGTGAACCACATCATGTTTCATAATCAAACCAAACCAAAGGCAAAGATTTGATAGACACAGTCACTTCATTGGTCTCAAAATTAGATACAAGTACAATATAGCTAATATACAAGTACAATATACAAGTACATATACATATAAACAGCTAATAGCTCGCATTAAAAAGCGACATCTGTACGCATGTTAATGCAATTTCCCAATATGCTTTTCGGTATATCACGTTACGTATACATGTTTGTACGTTGTACGCAATTGTAAAACCAAGGCAGTAGTGACGTAACAGTTGACATTTGAATATTGAGTATTTGTGATTTAGTCAATCTTCTCAATTCAACATTTTTTGTTGTTTTGTATCCTGATGAAACGTTTTGGTTTTGCTTCTTCTGGTAGAGTGATTTCATTTTAAAGCTAGTTTTGTTCGTAAATTCAATAGATGCTTTGGTCTTGGGCTTGGTGCTTGGTCGTAGCTCTATTATGTATTGGGATAATTATAAGCTATGTAACAAGAACTATGTACATACGTTATTGGTGCATGACTACAAACAAATAATTAAACATAAACTAAGAAACGAAGTTGGAAATGTAAAATCGGTCATCGGTGAATATGTGTTGGTACACACCATACACCATGTAACGCGTTACACCTACAAGTATGATGCAAACAAAAAATGTTCAAATAACGCTTTCGCATTTCTTGTAACCGCTGAGCTTGAATCAAACAAAAACAAATGAACGAGCGATGAGCAAATTTCATGTTGGTGTTGAGGATTTTAGGATACTTACTAAGACGTTGCTAGCTACTTCTTTCTATGTGACTTCTACTCTATTAATATTCTAATTCGAGTTTATGGAGTGTAATCAGAGTTTTAATTCATAATCCTCAATGCCTTCGCCTTCATACGTTAATCATGTTGACCCACATCCAGAAATGTTGAAATGTAGTTTCTATGTTACTACCTTAAAATGCACATAACGTTTGTAAAGCAATAGCAATTCCTTAATACCTTTATTTAGATTTGAGATTTTACTTACTTTCAAAACATCAAACAAGTTTTAGACATTGGAGCTTAAAATTATTATCGACATTTCGTTTCTCTTTGCAGAATCCTCCGAAGGCTTCTTCACAAGTCTGTTCAAAACCTTCTCGAGACATCGATACTCTCCAACTTACAACGTTGACATGGATGACGATAGGCGGACGATAGCTACGCAGACTGAGGAACAGGATCCCTTAACCGCTAAAGGTAAAATACAGACTCTGCAAAATGTAATACTCGATACCTGACTCATATAAATTCAATAACTGATGAATTTTGTTTTTCACAGGTCAGCAACTTGCCTATTTGATTATCCAGGAATTAGGAATGAATCGAAGAATTCGGTCTGTCCATAGAGACCAAATCTTTGAATCTCTTTCTTCCTGCGTTTGCGAAATCCTAGGAAAACATGCAATTCTTTTCAACGGAATGACGACTCGAATTGATGTCACGCACTACCACATGTTTGCATCTGTTGCTAATGAACTCTTTGAAGTAAGTTAATGGATTAGTCATATTTCATATTCGAGGTAGTTTATATTTTGCTTTGACACGTTAAAGTAAAATACACTTAAACATGCTCTGTGTGGTAATGCTACACTTCAAATACGTTTCCAAATGAAAATATGGATGACTATGAATGCCAATTCTTGGAAATCCGATGCACCTTTTTCCTAATCCTTTAAACGTTTCCAGTTCTGAGGAATTTATTAGGAATTCCTTAGGCAAATGTTCAAGTGGCACGTCCGTCCGCTTCTGTTTTCTGCTATCAATGTTCCAAGAATTTACATTGACACTTGGCATACATTTATTGAAAATTTCTAAGAAATGTTCTAACCTTTTCCTTGTCTGTTTTCAGGCTAATGCAAATAATGAGACTCATACCGGCGAGTTAAGAATCACTTGGGGTCGTGTCGTTACGCTCTTTGCCTTTGCGGTTCGTCTTTCTCAGCAATATCGAGACGTGAGTCATTTTCATTTGACTGAGCTGTTATGATTTATTATTGAGCATTCAACTGCCTATTAATACAAACTAAAGTCTAAGTCCAAATGTGTCATTGTGTTGATGGATAATTGTGACACTTCATTCTTAGTTCAATCTTCATTCATTTAATTTATCGTAATTCCTATGACGTAATTTAGGAAGTGCTCATGTACTTGTTTATGATATTACAGGACCGTGAGCGAGTCGATGCTGTCACTCAATTCTTAACTACCTACGTTACAAAACACGTGATATCTTTTGTCCGGGAAGAAGGAGGATGGGTACGTGCATTTTTCATGTTATATGTTATTGACATTGAGATATCGAATCTGAACGCTTTAGGTTAGGGTATACGACTAAATAATTTTGGACCATGTATGTCCATGCTAGAGCAGAGCATAGAGCATGGGGAAAGAGGAAAATTTTGACCTGGTCGATGACGGATGATACGTCGTCAACTCTTTTCCCTAGCATATTGGCAGGTCAATTTCAGTTGAAGCTAGAAATACCATAAAACTTAGATGCATATGATACGGTGTTTTGATCCGTGGCCCCTGCTAGGTGACATTTTAATTGAAGCATCTCAATATTTTTAGATCTTAGAGAAGTCATGCGTTTGGATGTTTCGATTTCGCCTATATTCGGGAACTTTCTTTGTTAGAATTCCCCTTTTCACATGACCTAACTGCCACTATGCTAGAATAAGTAACTTGACTTCATCGAGCAGGTCAAACTTTGACCAAGCCTTCGCTTAAACTGCGCATGGAGCTTCTTATATCCCGTCCATATCCGAAGGGTTTACATTTGTAAACCTGCGACTGTGAAGTGCTCTCAGATACACATTTGGCATGCTCTATCTATGGGATTTTTGGTAAAGCCTCCACCAAGGAATTCTACG
>JAQFYU010002059.1:0-12836 GCA_034694905.1 Ceratophysella granulata
TTTGATTGTCTAATTAAACTTAGATTTTTTATTCTTTTAGATTAGCTTTGAATAATGCAGGTATAACGTCGTTTGCTTGTTCCAGTTTCTAATACTGCAAGGCTATAAAAGTATTGATATACAATTTTGCCGTTTTGTAATCCACCGCCTCTTATGTTGCAGCTTCACATATGTTGATTTTTATTTGCTGCTGATTATCGGAAACGTATTTGATCTTTGATCTCCCATTCCCAATTCTGCGTTAAATATGAAAGTGTAAAATGTGTGTAAGATTTTAAACCAAAAAACGGCCAGGTACGTATTTGCCATTTCAGACCACGTGCTTAGCAAAGGTTTTTCAAAATTTGGCTGAGTGTATGGCTAAAAATGCCAAAGCTCTGAGTTGAAATATCTGGCGCTTTAATTCTTAGACGTTGTTCGTGAACAATCTTCGTATATTTGAAAACAGCTCGCCACGAATCGTCAGTACACCAAGAAGAATTTGGCATTGTGTAAATTAAATGGACATTTCAAATGCTCTAATTTGTCACTATCTTTTATACTTGATAAAACTTCATACTTCAAGATAAACGCTATCGCTGAGACTCAATTCTATCCAATTGACATTCATTCCATTGCTTTAACATGCTTTACAATGAGATATTCACGTCACTCATTCAATCGAATGTTAAATCGGTTCGCACGACGCCTGTCCAGTAGTTCTAGAATTACACATTTACATACCTAGTTGTCGAATAAGATGGAGGATTTGAAGAAACTAGCAGCCCGGGTGCTTGAAGCTCGACGGAATTTGCCACCGGATACGGATCCAAATAGTCCAGAGGCAATTGTTTCCGCCGAAGGAACAATCGTCATGGGACAGGAAGAACTGAACGAATTTTTAGGGCAAGTGAGGGAAGAAATTGAAAATCTGGAGGTGGCAGCTGCTGCACAAGAGACTCTACCATTTGCACTATTCATTGTTCTTGCCACTGTAATATTTGGATTCGTTGGTAGGTATTTGAACTTTTAACTAAAATGGAAATGCGCGTTGATACATATATTCAATATACTATATTTCGGTTTTCTTCTTACCTATTCAAATCATTGAAATACTCCTTTGGTCATCGAATTACTAGCTGGTTTGCTATTTGCTAAAAATCTAGAAGAAAGCGCGAGAAATCCGTTAACATATTTACACAGCATTCAATATATGTACTTTGAGCTTATGTACTTCTTCAAGGTTACTCCTTCGTTGTCGCTGGCGGAGGTCTTTCGACGTGCAATACTACACTAATACGCTAAGCAGAATCAATTCATTTTTTTCAGGTCTACTAATCTATCGCCTTATCCGGAGTATAAAAAGTAAGGAAGTCAAGAAAATTGAAAAGCAAGCAAAGAAGGACACAAAGAAGAAACGTTGAAATCGAAAACACACGAGGAGAATAAATTGAAATAATTATATAACAAACATCTTTAAACAATTAAAGTATAGGAGAATAACCTCCCCAAATCAAAACTGCTAAGCATTTAAGAAAGTTAGATTCAGTATTTAATGTGAATAAAAATTGAATTAAAAAATATCTTAATAAAATGAAAACTTAAGTAGTTTATAATGCCCGTAATCCATCATAAATAACTCTTAACACGTTTCTTCCAATATTTAATGTAAAAGTTCTAAATGCCGTATGCTTGCGAAGCACATTATAACTGTACGAAAAAATTGGGGACCACTTTGAATGTACCGTCTAATATTATCCGGTCAGACTCGGCAGCAATTTTTTAAAATTCAACAGTTCCCAGTATCTGCAAGCACATTTTTACAATCTAACATAGAATAGAAATAACAATCCAAGATTTGACACTATAATTACATATGAGGGGCCCAGCGTAAAAAGGGTGTATCTGCATTTGGAAATTCTGAGAATTGATCTGGACAGACAAACAACGGTTGTTTACACAATTTAAAAAATATGGCAGAAGACCTCACTCTTTCGACCAATGAGAGGAAGAGCCGAGCAAAGACTGACTGTACAGCAAAAGTGAAAGAGGTGAATGACCTCATCAGCCAATCAGTACTAGTTTAGCCCCGCTGATTGAAAATACAAAAAATGCGGGAAGTTTAAATTTGAAATATTCGATACACTCAATTCATCTTATTCACACATTTGGTGTGAAATCATGTCAGTCAGTATTGACAAAGATAATTATTTAAATTTTAAAGATACATAAGTTAAAACAAAATGTACAAATCAAATACGCATTCACGGGCTTCAAGGCGCAGAGATAAGGTGTAAAAAACGAGACGACATACTGCACAACGCTACGGCTGGTAGTTCTATTTATTGCTCGTTCGGAAAATTCAAAACATAGGTAAGTACCTGTTTCCTCATTACAATTCAATTAAAATTCACAAAACACATACCTCAATTGTGTACCCTCGCAGAGTACCTCTGACCATTAAAGTGGAATGAAATATCTATTTTGTTTAGTACGTATTGGCGGTGGCGGATCGGGTATCCCACATGCGAACAAACCGAACGTTATGAAAAGCAGCAGAGTTGATTGGAATTATCTTAGCTAACGGAATATTTTAACACATGAGAGTTTAAATGAAGAACACAGATGAAAATTGAATTTAAGGTAAAAGTAATATTCTCTTACTGTCTTATTTTACTTGTTTAGTGTGTGGTGTCATATTACACGTTTCCATTTACGACGTATTGAATTTACACTCGTGTTCACATTCACATAATTTCCGATTTGCAACTAATTGTACTACAGTTCCATCCAAGCTCTACAGTTTTCAATTTTTTTAATTAATCTTAATTAATCTTAATATACCTATTGGATAATTATTTATTAATATATTTTATTAATATATTAATTGATAATAATACATTGACTAATAGTAAAATATATTATATTGTTTTTGTTATGTATATTGGCATTGGCCATATTTAATTGGAAATTCAAAATATGAGGAAACAAGGTTTACATGGCAACAGCTTCTGCAACAGTCTTGTCCGTCTGTACGGACAGAATTTTCTTTTCAGAATTCTCGAATGCAGATTCACCCTTTTTACGCTGGGCCCCTCATATAGCACTTCACATACGAGAATTTTGTCCTCAAATCCGTCATCGGCAAGTAAAATGAAGCTCTTGTTATGCAAAGTTTCAGATCATTTGCCATACTTGTGAATTTTGCACTCCAATTTCCAATAATGTTTGATAAAATGATAATAAACAATAATTTTCTACAAGTGCAATGGACTATGATAGTCAAAAGAACAAGAAGGCATCATATTCTACCAGAATGAATTAAAGTTAGAGTCAGGTGTGTATTATACGTATAAACTTGGTTTTACTTCTACGTATATTCATATTTCCATGTTGCTAGAACTATTCAGGAATGTAAAGTGACTGATATAAGCTTAGAAATAGAGTTTCACAACTTTCTTGACCACGACATGTTCAAGTTTGAGACCTTTTTTAGCTTTCGTCGAGCCGGGCTTCATCGCAGTTTCGACGATGAGAGGTAAGCCTTCTAAAACCCTTTTGTAAATTAGATTTGAATTGGATAAAATGGTATTTGATTTAAAAAATGTCGACATAATTTTATGAATAATTAATGTTAAGTAGATATAGATGTAATTAATTGCCATAAATGAATAAATTCAACTTTAATAATGTTCGGTTCTATGTATGAGTATTGGTCCAATAAATCGTAGACTAATGACTACAGATTTAGAATTTTCTGAAACAAGAAGAACAATTTAGTGAAGTGAATTTTACAAAACACGCAGAATTTCAATAATTTAAGGAATTTAAATATCACGCTGCAAGATAGTTAAAGTGGAAGATTTATGAACAAATAAATTCATTATATCACGCATATATAGAAAAATTGTAAATTATTAGGCAAAAGTACGACTGCAGTACAGTAGTCTTGTTAATTCAAAACGTAATGTCGTACTATTTAAGCTTTGAGTTTTCTGAATAATGAAATGTACATTGGTCGATTTATTTTTTTATTATTTTAAAACCTCGAATTTTAAAATAAGCTAAGCGCAGTTGAGCATAATTGACAATACAATGGAAAATGGGCAGAAATTCATGGATTTGAATATGCTTCGTCGGCTTAGAATAATTTGCCACTTTGTTTTCAACTGTGGCACATTTGTTTATATTACGGTTGAGGATCATCGTCTGTAGTGTACAGTCGGTTTTGTGGAACATGCATTCTTCATCATTCATCACCAAGTGATGTTTTTGTCTAAATGTCTTGTCAAGTTCTGATTTCTGATCTTCTCAAAATGTAAAAGCTTATAATAGTTATGGCTAAACAAATGTAAATGTGGTAGGCCAACTTTTTTAAACTAAACTAAATTCACCAGATGTCCTTTCCGTTAACCGTAATAATTTGTGAAATATCCTTCGTGAACTTTTTACGCCGAGTTTTTTCGGTAAGGTTATGTTTAAGAATGTCGAAATTCTCTTAAGCATGAATTACAGACAGTAGCACGGTAAAAGATATGTATAACGTGAAGCAAGTCTAACAGCTCTAAGCTGAAATCAACCAGTTTTACGAAAGCGTGATTACAGATTATTGCACTAAATATATTTTTTAAATTTAGCTCTTAAATACTCGTGTATTAAGATTTAGGGTTCGGTTGCACCAACTTGTTTATGCTGTTTGTTCTTACTTTCGGGCGTTGGTTGGATTTATGATCTCTTCATACGTTGTTTGCTGAAAGAAATTACATTAAATTCAATCAGTATGTTATACATAACGACACTGAAATTTATCATTAGACGACTTACCTTGAAGGCATTATCCAAAAACTTAGTAACTCTGTACTCGATTCTTGAAATGATTAGCTTAGCAACCGGAGTTTGAATTCCATCCTGGATCCAAGCAATACCCTGATCCTTCTGTCCGCCTTCAGGTATCGCATCCAATAAACCTGGAAAGTATGGAAGATGTAGAAATGTTCACAATTTCGAACTTATATAAAAAAAAGCATTCAACAAACAATGCGTTTGATTTAAAACAAATATGAGGTCAAGCTCCAAATCAAATGTCCAAATTTTACCATCGAAGTTTGTGCTGTACTCTCCATCCTTGAGTCCAAATCCCTCCTGTAGCAAACTGTCAAGAACCAGGTAGGTACTGGTTGAGTCGAGACTGTAGCCATACGCGAGCGTGGATTTGGCGGGTTTGGATTTGAATGTAAATTGGCTTTCTACTCCACCTACTTGAACCACCTCTCCGCTTTCGAGCGTCCAAGTTCCCGTAATATTGTGAACCCCTAAAAATACAAAAAAAAACTATGAAACGAGAAACTTCTTAAATCTCTGTAATGTATTGAGCAAGTTCAAAGTATAGAAGTCTTAGACGTACCTGAAAGGTAGGCATTTACGTAGTCCGATAGAACATAGAACATATTATTGTCAACAGGGGAATAGGAACCAGCATGTCGAATCTCGCTGATACCATGGAAAGTCAGGTTACTGAAAACATTCAGAACAAAAATTAGCGCAATTTAGAACATAATGATGGCATAATATGTTGTGAGAGGATTTACATGCGATAAAAATATATGTAATATCATGATTCATGAAAATCAGAATCATGTAACCACGAATAAAAACTAAATTCAAATATTCAGAAAACGCTCGCTGTTCAAACCATAGAGTAAACATGAAATGCATTGAAATAAATCTGACAAGCAGAAACAAAAATGCGTTGATCTACGTAGAAAAATGCAAAAAATATTTGTAAATTAGATATTACGAAAACACTATTATATTGTAATGCCAATTTGCGCTACCCTTCAGTGCAAAAATAAGTCCTGTTTGCTAACTTCATTGATTTCATTGCGATGTAATTAACTATTGACAATTCTGTTGATCGTTACCTAATTGTTCCTTGAAGATTCAAATATTGTGGCCAAGTGATGTTGATGCTAACATCGAGGTCTCTGAGTGGATCCAAACCTTGAGCCGGACTGCCGCCGAACTTATCCATTGTTTTGGCAAGGAATAAGTCCAATTCAGGCCATGATTCTGCAGGCGGTGGTGCTGCCCATTGCTTGTCCTCCGGTGGTGGACTGAATGTTCCAACGATGTCATAAAATGGCGTTTCCTGTCAATAAATTTCAATTGAATCATGGTTTTACACTTTGGTCAAGAATAATAAGCATTCCAGTAGATCGTACTTACCTGCAGACCTTCTTCGATATGTCTTGACAGAGGAATTGACAGGTCAATATTGAATTCCCAATCATAAATATTCTTGATTTCGTCGTAAATTTGTTTGGTGACTTCTTGTGCCACATTTGCTGGAACATCTGCTCCAAAAAGTCCTGGGATGTCCAAGACGTTGTCAACCAAATCAAAACCAAGAGTTCCAGAGACATGTTTTAAATAGCCTTCTGGCTCCTCCCAACCATGCTGAGAGTTTCTTCTAACAAATTTTGCATTGAGTGTCCATCCACCTTCTCCGGCAATCGGGATCTGTGTGTCATTCTCTGTCCAAACACCACTGAGTTTGTAGTTACCTAAAAGAGTTGAACTCGAACATTAGTTAAGTGTTATGGTGTTTTGTATTTAATAAATTAGCAGTAATTAACTCACCTGTCATAAGAACCGGAAACGTAAAGTTCACAGTATAAGATGCATAGAACTTTTCTGGTGGAGGGCGAATGTCCAGTTCCGCCGTAATCAATAGGTCCTCCAATTTCGAGTAGCCACCAAAGGATACATCCCTGAAATGGGTTAAAATTTGTGAATGCACTCTTGCGCACTTTAGTCTTAGGTTGCTAGTTGCTACAAGGCCCTAGCTCAAGAACTAGATCAGCTGGCGCTGGCGGAGAGTTTTGTTTACCCTTGACGATGAATATTTATAATTGAAAAACGTAGCCATGATTCGGAGAAAAGAAAGCGGCTGATGCATGTGCGTGAGTTTGCTTAAACTCGAAGTTTCGATCGGGTTATGAATTATGAATATAGTATAATATAGCGAATCTCACCAGATGTCGCCACCAATTTCGAGGTTTGGGTTTATAACGAAGAGATCTCTTGCCGGTGCAAGTATCAATGGGTCAAGACCCTCTGCTGCGGCATCAAAACTCTCAATTCTGGCTCTGACGAAGTCCGCAAGCTTAGATGCCTCCGGGGCACGAGCATCTGTAACAATTATAAATCAACTTTCACTCATGCGCAACTCCAACTAAGACTAAGTATTTCAATAATCCACAGCGGGGACTGAATTTCACAATAAGCATCACACAGGTACGTATGACGTGGAAAATTTGACAAAATAATAATTTGAACAATCAATTTGGCTAGTTGTAGGCTAGAAATCAAAATAGTAAAATCGAATACACAAATGAGATGGAGATAAAATGTGAAAAAAATACGAGGAACGGAAATTAGCGAGCTGGTTGCTTGCCTTGTATTTAAGGACAAGGAGCATCAGAGAATGAGAAGTGTTTTTTATATATTGAACACCTCTTTATTCAAAATTGTGAAAAAGCATTTGAGTAGCTCGTAAATTGCCTTAAATTTCGCGCATATATTCTCTGCTTTAATCGACTGAACATGCAAGTTGCATATCTTTAATCTGTAATGAATTTGTTTTTATATCAATTACCCAAAATTTTGAAAAATCCAAATTATTCTTCAAAAATATAAGAATTACAGATTATTAATTATTTTGTTTTATGAATAGTTCGGTCATAACAATGAAATATTTGATACTCGATGTTATGAGATCGTTTTAAGGGCCCGGTCTCATTAAATTCACATCAAGCCGAAAATGTCACGTAACGACTCTTTCTTACGACGTACTTTGCAATATTGCTTCCACTCACCATTTTAATGCTATAAACATGTACATGTACCTTAATTCCCTTAAAATCAAAGTTAATAGATGTAGTTCAACTGAAAACTATCTCATTAAAAAAAACTAAGCCAAAAGCTAATACAACTTTGTGAGTCGAATCGAACTCTTAATCAAGGGAGGTTTTTTACGTCATGTACAAAAATTCAAATAACTTATATTTGTTGCAATTGTTGCAAATTCGAGTGGTTTACTAAATATTTGGTTATTACAAAATATTTAAATGTTTGCGTGTTAATTACCTGACTCGCTGAGAAAAGCAAGCAGAAGAATTGCGCAAGTAACTTGAAGCTTCATGTTGAAAAGTTGTGTTTCCCAGATTCAGCAACTTCCGACTATTCTGATTCTAATTCGTTTGCAGACTTTAAATACAACTTTCGATTGGACCTGGTGCCCGGTGTAGTTAGGGAATTTCCAGATTAAAACAATACCTTTAATTACTAGTGCTCCGCACGGAGCTTGTTATCGGAACCGAGTGATGTCGTTCCGGCCGGATCCCTGATTTTTTAAAGGATGTGATATTTGGATCCGGACTAAGTCCTTGGAAGTGCTATAATAAAATTCCTTGAGTAAGTAAGAAATGTGTTTCTACATTGTACATTAAAGATGCAGAACCGGATTCGGGTACACAATCGAATTGCAATCAGAACACGATAAATTCAATTTGTTCTCGTCCGGAATCTGAAGTTCTAAAGTTCTTCGGATCCGATTTTTGAATCCAGATCCGGATCATTATGGAAAATGGTTCCAAATTTGGTCAAGATGGAATTCATGCGGAGCATTAAATTTTATGTTCTATTCCACGCAGCTTGGTATTACTCCCATTCATGTGATTAGTTTACAAGTGGTGTTTGGGACCGTGGAGTTTTCAAGTGGATTGAAACCAGATTAAACCGTCAATTGTTACGGCATGCGACAAATTTGAGCGTGTGTCGAGATGTGACTAATAGACACTCAAAACTTTCCGTCGGGAAGTAAACGCGCATAATATTTCATCCTTGTAATAAAAGAGTTAATTAATTTTACGATTGGGTTACGTAGTCGACGAAGGTCCAGAATCCGATATCCGATATCCAACTAAAGATTGTGCAGCATAGGTTTTCCCCTTTTCGATATAATTGCCGTTGATACTCCGTTAATTTCTATTTGAAGTTGTTGGAAACAATACGAGCCATATTTGTTTTGTCTATTTATGCCACTAATGTCAAATATCAGTTAGCGGATTTTGAACGGCAATAATATCGAAATGAGGAAAAATACTGCTGCAATCTTTTCGGCTTACGCTTGAACCTCAATCTGCTTAATTTGAAATAAATGGATTTCAATTTAGTTCTTTACTAATACAAATCGTGTGACTTAAAATCACGATCACGAACCAGGTTAAATATTACTTAAGGATTTTAGTCAATGAATCTAACAATTAAAATCACTAAAACTGATTCTGCTTTCCGAAGTTTGGGACTAGCGTTATTGCACATGGAATGCGAACGAATCCTAGTGATTCCAGGAGAGATTGGCTTAAAAAATATTGGCAAAATTTCCCGACTATCAGAGTTGGAGAAGCTTCTAAATTGGGGGGAAAATCGTTCTCTCCAAAATGATAAAAAAAACATGCTAATTTCTACTAACATAATTTTGCAAACCTCAAAAATAAAAGTGAACATATTAAGTCATTTAAATGTAAAACATACGTAGTGACAATAGCTGTTAAACTTATGTACGATACACGAATTCGTGATCCAAATCAGTGAGTTGGAAATAAAGAATCAAAAAATGAGCGTAGTTTCAGTTTATTACAATTTCTAAAATGGCAACGTCAGTTGAGGTATATATAAATATTTAATAGCTGTATTAATATATTATTATATGTGAAATCCCATAGCTCCTATTAAACATTAAACCTTTAAAATCGAAATCGAAAGAATTCTAAAATGTTACAACTTCAATGAGTTGCTTAATCGACGGTTTACACACAAAGTGCCTGGAAGAGTCCTCCATAGATAGCATTTGTAATTGCAGTTTTCCCAATGCAGCAGACACCAGGATACGAACTATTTGTAGCAAGGTCCGTGACGGTGACCACTACTGGGCTTACGATGTTGCTAAGACAAAGCAGACTGGAGTTACTGGGTACAGCTTCACAAGATCCATACTCCGTCCCTTGTGTCACGCCGATGAGACCGAACAGAAGAGATACTTGGCAATTATTTCCTTGAGCTTGAATTGGGTTTCCGTAGAACGCCAAGACGACTGTCGCCAAAATGAGGGCGAAAAATGCAAAATTTGCCATTTTGAAAGTTGAGAGTTGAGACTGTAATAGGAAATTCCAGAATTAAACAAAATGCCTTATGAACATTTAAATGTACTGATGCTCATGATTGTTCCAAACTGATGGTTTTGTTTAAATTGTTTATTTCAATTAATTCGTGATTACACTTGAATAATTTTGTGAATTCCTGATATATTTCTGAATTTTCAGCGTAATAAATTCGAATATTATCAAGCCTTACCGAGTTTATTTCAAGAAATTAGATTTTCAAAAATAATCAGAAGATTCTGTGTCTGGGTGATTCCGAAAAGATGAGCTGAGCGTGAGTGTGTCTAAATTCTCCAAATGGAGGCCCTTAAATATTTGAAGTCAATTCAATGGCGTTGAAGTTGAATCAGATCCTAAATGCTAAATGACCAAAACACGGAAGACATGGAACATATTGCATGTAGCTAAACCCATTGACAAATCCAGGTTAGTTTTGTATAAACAAATTCCGTCAAGGAAGACGTCAGCGTAGTGACAGCTGCCGGCACGTGGCACACGAGGCATTTTTCTGGAAACCAAATTAATTCTAGGTTTTGTGAAGGGCAACGCTCTGACGTTTACTGAGTGACCAAAACAAATATATTTTGGATTTGATATGATATCCGTTGATTTATCTCCGCGTAGCACTAGCACACGAGTTCGACACAGGAAGATGATGACGATGATGATGAGGCGTGTATTAAATATTAGATACAGTATTGGTGTGAATACTTTGAGGATATACATTTTTGCAAGGTTCAGTAAAGATTCAAGATCAAGCTGGACGTCAACTCAATGTCCACGCATACGATACCCTTTCTTTTTTTTCTTTCGTAGAGTTGAAAGTTGAACGATTACTGCAGAAGTGTCAGTACTTACCTTGAGTCTTGTATATCCAGTAAGTTTCAGTAACGATTTAAGTGGCGTATGCGTATTCCACATTTGGCTTAGCTCATTGCGGAGCAGTAGAACATCTGCCGTGTGTTGTGCAGGGCAAAACAGGTTTTGCATACTTTTGCGAACAGGCATATCTTACACAAGTAGGATAGACTAATTTATTTTTAAATACTGTCTGGCTAAATAGTTGCTCATTAAATCTGATACTAAATAGCAGTTGCTGTTCAAATCAAAAATATGCCTAATTTATATGGAATGGATGATCCGTTGACATGAACTCTGAACCATGACTCAATCTAAGGGAATAGTCATTAATTAATGATGTCTGTTTAAACGGAGCTAAGAAAAATCCGTTTCTCACCTAAGTCTGGTAGAATTAACCTGGACTGATTTTCAGCCTAAGTGTGCGTTTCTACCTCTTTTAAAAATACTGTTTATTGATCAATCTGAATAATTTTTTCTCCGAATGAAAACTTAGTGAATGCCAATGAGCTGTGCTAGCTATAGATTTTTTTAAAAAACACTAATTTACACAGCTAGTAGTTATTCGCAAAGGCTTGTATCAGGAATACAGAGTATCACATCAAGTGCAAATAAAAGCCACGATTTTCAACTATTGAACACTAAGAGCTTTCTTAACTCGTATTTATTATTAACCTGTATTTCCAAAATCAGGCGTTCAAACGCTTAAGTTGTACAGTGAATTTAAACATTTATATTTTTTAAACGGTAAAAAATCTAACTGGACAACGTCCTATAGCATATAATATACAATATCTTTATACGTAGCATTTGTCCTGTATATACATTTATTGTAAATAAATACTTTATTACTGGGCCATACAGGTAGTGCCATTTTGAGGATATTATCTCAAGGACCCGCTATGTTGTACTTCAAATATTGATAAATTCATGGAAATGCATCAAGATAACTTCAAACTGTCAGCTTCACGAAAAGCTAAACAAAAACAAATATTCCTTAAATACAGTAATTATTCTTGTTTGCTCGATCCTATATTTGCAGAAGATGAACTATCTTCATACGTAGGTAAATTATTGACTAATAAAAAAATTAGCAAGTAGTATTTCTCCAAAATGGACAGTACAATGTTATTGTGAAATATGTTTTCCAAAAGTCCGCAAAGGACGCCAATTTAATTTTAACCAATGATAGACGGATGATAAAAGAGGAAGATATATAGTCAGCACTACTTAACATAGCCTGGGATTCAACTGTCAGTACAAAGTGCCCTGATCTAGCATTTCGTGAAGTACGACTAGAAATTATATTGCGGGTGCTCGTAACGGGTAACCGTCATATTCCAAATATGAAGTATGTGCAGAATCAATATTATGTAGGTGATAAGTCTCTTTGAATAATTAGGTGCCCAATCGGACCTTGTTCCATTTCCATTTATAGAAGTGCAAAGCAAAATAAGGTTCTAGCTCATAAAATGTTGCACTCGTATTATGTTGTCGTTACTTTAATTCAAACATATTTCATTGATTTATTCGATGGTAAATAAATATATAAAGCACCGTAAATTGTATTAGCTATTTCTTTTTCTGAAGTTGTTCTCCAGGAGAGGCATTCAGGACTCTTGTAGCTGAGCAGCCTACTTTCCTAAGTTCTGTGCGCTAGGCATTTACTTAAGTTAGGACAAATTCAGGACTTTTTTAGGTAGGCCGAGCCCCAGCTCAGTCAACATAAGTTTTTGAAGAGAAGATAGGAAGTGGGAAAATTTGAATGAGGTTGCA
>JAQFYU010002060.1:0-12833 GCA_034694905.1 Ceratophysella granulata
TATTTAGCGAGGAGCACACTTCTACAGCAGCATTCTGGGGACTACTGAATGTATTATCCAGAGCAGTAGAACTTTTCGGCACAGCGTTCATTGTGCTGAAAAAGAGGCATTTAATATTCCTTCACTGGTGGGTATATAAATTGATTTCGATTCATTTGGTGATAATTTAAACATGAATATTTTGCTTGTGTATATTTAGGTATCATCACGTGACCGTGCTCATTTACTGCTGGTACTTCTATGCTGACTATGAGATTTCATTGCGTGTCTTTGGCATGCTCAACTCCTTTGTTCATGCTGTAGTCTACTTTTACTTTGCACTCAAGGTAAGTGCTTCCAATCGATAATTTAATACGTAACATAGATGTTTTAATGAACAAGGGAATTCCTTCGTGCGTCGAATAATTAAAAATATTTATACAAATTGATAATTCAAATTTTCACTTACTGTACAGGCAATTGGGATCAAACTTCCTAGAAAGCTAGCCATGGCATTGACACTAGTTCAATTGAGTGAGATGATAGTTGGCATCACAGTCAACGTGTACAATCTCCGAGCATTAAGTAAGTTTTTTTTATTAGAACTAATTTTAAAGGCTATCATTTATACCCGCAACATTGAAAACCGAAAAATTAAAATTCGCATCATTAAAAACCGCAACATTCCGAATCGTAGCATTAAAAATTGCAAAATTAATAATCGCAATATCAAGAATTGCAATATTAAAAATCGCGGCATTACAAACTGCAAAATAAATCCCGCATAACTCAATCCCAACATTAAAAACCTCAAAATAAACCGCATGACGTTTAACTCAATTGTAACAATAAAACCGCTACAATAAAAACCGCAACCGATACTTCATCGGAGTAGTTTTTTTTAGCACGAATTGAAACGTAACAAAGTTGCAAAAACAATCTTTTCATTGTGATTAAAAATAATTCAATTTCGCGTAAGTATTCATTTTTTGCGGGATTTATTTTTGATGTTTTTAATTTTGCTGTTGTGATGACGCCGTTTTTTAAATTGTGCTTTCATCTGTGTAGCCTTTTAAATACTACGGCTTTTTTGACCCTGTATTTAATGATGCGGATTTATGTGTTTCGAAATGTAAGCGTATATTGCAAATTAATTTTTTATGATTTGTGCAGATGCTGGAGTGGAATGTCATCGAAATTACGAAAGTATTTACTGCGCCTTTACTATGTATGCCACCTATTTTATTCTCTTCGCTAAACTGTTCAAAGATGCATACCTGACCAAGAAACCTAAACTGAAGAAAGTTGAATAATTTCATCTATCGGTACATTTATCAAAAAAAATAAAAAAATTCTGCTTGTGAAATTGATGAATGTACCTTTTAAAATGTGAAATGATGTATGTAGCTAAAAAAGAAAAAGAAATTAAGCAAATTATTTGAATATAAGTAAGAGTACTTACTTTTCATTTACTATGATTATTTAGCGGTATCAGTATTAGCTTGATGTGATCAAAATTGAAATTGTTTGGCTTACGATTTTGGCTTAACCATATTGGCGAACAAGTCGAATTTTATGAAAGTCGAACGACCAATCAAATAATAAATTGCATCTAAAATTATTGACCAATCATTTCTAGCATTTGAGCCGATTCTCAATGAATTTGAAACTTAAAAATTCATTTTGAATTTGATTATCATCCATATCGATTTACCTTCCGCATACACAATTTCTCGTCGACATACGGCCCATTGTTATGTGCTACAGATGTTGTATTTGAATTGACCAACGGAATTCGAAATATACTATTTACATATTATCATACAAGAAACGTGAGGGAATTGAGCCAGAAATATTAGTGCGCATACATGTCAAATTTCGAGCTTTAAACCCAGGCATTGGAACTTTGCAATTTCCATTATATTTACCAGTAATTCTTATACTAGCGCACTTGCACTTAGTAGTTGGAATGTGAGCTAAGCTGTGCGTTTAGTTTAAATATAAATCACAAGTTAAATGTTGCAATTTGCAATGTAGGCTTATAGTGCTGACATTTCCATTTCCTACGAAAATCGTTTATAATCACGAAATTTATTTTCTTTAGTTTCGACCGAGTAACTCCTCGGATTTGGCGTTTTATCCCTGTCTTCATTAGCTAGTTCATGCATCGTACCCCAGCGGCATTCGGGTATCCGTTACTGTAAATTATACATAAACTTTCTCAACAATTTAATTTTAAATGTAGACTTTTGGGTTTTTAATTGACCAGAACAAATATTACAAAGAAATATTAATTACAACTAGCTAATAATTACAATCTTATGTCTCTTACAAAATTTAAAAATTTAATCAAATTTAATTTTAAATTAAAATTTACATTTCGTCGTTCTGTTAATGGTATCCGGCTATGTTAAAACACTACTTAAAATTCAAATTATTGTCTCTGACCTGCTGCACGAAACTTGGAACAGTGACGTAAAGTAAAACCCAAACTGGAATAACCATTTCTAATAACTCTCCTTTCACGTTCAAAATGTTGACTCAGCTGGAAATAAAAATTTCGACTTGGGTGTACATTGCCTGCAGTAAATTCATAATTATCCCGTTCCAGTGGGAAAATGATGTGCTGGTGCAGCGGGAAAACCAGCATTACTTTTACCGAATATTGTTACTCGTAGTCCATTTGGCCACACTGAGTTATCGACTTTCCCAATTTCCCAGAATGATTCATAATGGAGATGTTAACGCATGTGCTCTACATGGTTTGTTCACAGTGACCTCTCTGGGTGTCATTCTCTTAAAATCCAATACCTGGATCCACAGAGACGAACTTACAAGACTCGTTAATCAGATTCAACACCTGAACTCGGATTGGGGTTAGTGTGTAATTAAAAATTTGTTCACTCGCATAATTGTGCTTCTTTGTCCAGTTTTTGAACAAATGCTACGTCAGATGGCGCTGCAGGCTCCATTTCTTGTATATTCGATTTTACGTTGATTGGCGGTCGCTTTTGTTATATTTTTCTTAAGTGTTTCGATGTCTTGCCAATTAAATTTAAGTGTAACTGACACCATCTTCGAGAATTTAAAAATCTGATGCAGTTGTTGCAATAATTTTTTTCAGGCGGTACGTTTCTAGGCCAGAAATTCGTAATTTCATTAAGACGAGAGAAAGTCTTCGCAGTTACGACAGTTGGACTGGCCATGGAAGGTGTAGTAGCCATCTTGATATCCATCGCGAGCAGAAACGATGGATACTCATATTATGGGTTAATATGGCCGAAAATTGAATGTGGCTGGATTTCAAATCTGTTGCTGTTCCTTCTGTTTGTCGCCACACAAACGATCTTGTATGTTGACCTACTGACTCATTTCATGCTCACTTTCACAATACTCTACGGTTGTGTCACCACCTCGTACTTTTGGCTTTATAAAATCTGGTAAGCTTCTTAAGGGTAAAGATGGAATTAATATTAATTGACCGTTGAACTTAAATTTCCAGTATTGATTGGCCGACATCTGGCGACCCGGACATTCTGGAAGCATATCTTTGTCGTTACCGTGGAATGTACATCAATATTGAAGATTTTAATATTTCTTTTGGAAGGATCTTCCTTCCATATCTTAAACTGGCATCAATTCTTGGAGTTGTAATGTCATTCTTTGTAATTGTTCGAAATTGGAATGATTTGAGCTTGCCAGTTCTCTTCATGATCAGTGGATGTGGGCTTGGAAGCTTTTTTATTCTTCAGTATATTTCTAAAATCACGACCAGAATATTTGAGGTCTCCCAGCTTTTATCTCGGAACTGGGATCCTGTTATAGAGTGTGTTCACGATGTGCAGGATCGAAGCGTTCTCAAGAAGCAGTTAAAATCCTGCGCTTTAATTCGATGCCGAGTAGGAAATCTGTACCATATGGAGGCCAAGGCGAGGCTAACGCTGAATGAAACGTTAATTAATGGCACTTTGTTTCCATTAATTAATATGAAATGAAATAGTTACTCAAGTTGAAGATTTTGAAGTGTTTAAAACGTAAGCTAAGCAAATTCGTGGTGATCTATGCTCCATATTTTTTTAAACTTTCAAATATTTGACCTTCTAAATGACCTTGATTCAGGTTTTTTGGTTTGGTTTTGTTGTTTCATTGAAGGCTCTTGCCTTCACCCTTTCTCGGAATTTCTCTCGAAATATGCAATAATTATTTTGAGGTCACTAGGGTCAGAGGTCAAATTCGACCTAAATTGGTCGAGTGATATTGTATAGAATTCTACTCCTTAAGCCTGTCATTTTGATGTGCCACTCCATACATTGGGAACGGCTATGAAAAAGGATTTCAGACTTTGACCCCAGATTTGACCATGAAGGGAGACCTGGATCCCTCGAGTACGACGTGTGACGCGTGTGCTATTCGACACAAAATCTGTTCAATTCAGTATTATTATGCTTCGTATCCCGCAGAATTTCATCGGTACGGTGTTCCCTTAAATTTTGGGTCACAAGCGTGGAAGGTCATACGTTACTCCAGTTTATCCGATGATATGGTATAGAATTCTTCTCATTTAGCATTTCATTTAGAAGTACTACTCTATGTATAGAGCTGGGCTGATTGGAATGAACGTGAGATATACAAGCCGATTTTTTTTTCAAACATTGACCATGAAGGAGTGGTCGAATTGCTCGGGTAATACAAAATACAATTTTCTATCTTCATTTCATTCGAAAACTCGAAAACATCTAAACAAGAAACCTGGTTAAATCAGCCTTAAGCTACGTAACGATCTTCTATGCTTGGATGTTCCCCTTAATTTGTAAACTGGAAAACCATGAATTAATTGACATAGTAAACCGTTTTCTTAAAACTTTTAAGCCTAAAGCTAATTTCTGAAATAAATAAAAAATGAGAAGAGAGAAGTCCGTTGTTTGCAGAGGAATCGGCTACAAAGTGCGTATTCAAATTTTATTACAACGATCACACAGTCTCTACCTACTAAATAATTAATTAACACTGAGATTGAGATTTATTATTGCAAGATTAAGTACATTATTATAATAGACGAAGGATACAACTGCAGAAGCTCATAGGGAAGCCCTGTCTTCTTCCGATGGAACATGCTTGTCAAACAAAAGATCCAGCCGAGGTCTTGCGTATAATGACTCACACCATCTCTCGGTCAGAGCCTAAAAGTAGTCAACAAACAGTTTCTTAGTAAACAAATCATAGCAACAAAAGCATTGGAACATGAATTGATGGCTGAACTTGAGATGAACTTACATTGAGATGCATGTTCTGAAAGTGATTATTAAAGTGGAACACTTTGGTGGCAAGGCAGCGAAGCGGGGTGGTCGGATCAGCTGAAAAAATAAACGGAAATAATTATAATTAATTAAAATTAACGGCTTTTTAACGATTTCGAAATTTGAAAATTGAAGCTTACATGGTGAGCTTGGATTCGACTCTGATTGTTCAGAAGGAGATACCCTGTCCAGGGTAGTGCTACTGTTAATACTGTTTCGTGTGTCGCCATCTGGTGGGCTGGAGAGTCGCATCGGATTACTGAGTTTGCGCTTACGAGCTCCATTTTTACGAATGTCGTCCGTTGCAGAAATTATACTATAAAATCAAACATATTTTTATTAACTCACGTGTCCGATAAACGTCATCTCGTTTTCAACGTTTCTCGTTTATTGCGGTCAAATTTATTCATCATAGCCGTTTTCAGGGCCTGAAAATTGACTATTGAAACTTACCATTCCTCCGGTTTGCCATCGAATCCTCCATAAATCGGTGGGAACTTATTCGTGACGATCAAAGGTTGACAAGTTCTTCCGTCATGCGGACTAATTTTCCTTCTCATGTGCGGTGAGTGAAGTTTTGGATTAGGATTGGCTGAGTGCCTATTCCTGGATCTTCGTGAACTGAACATCATGCTGCAACCGGAAACTGTACATTTGTGCATTTCCCGTAGATGAACTGCACTGAAGTGGATTTTGAGAGCTCCCTTGTCACAGAATGTCTTCTGACAAACGGAACATTCCACGCGACGCTTTCCTGTTATATACAAAATAAATATAGATTTTATTTTAATGGAAATTAATGATGGCGTGTGACATGGGATATTTTTATGAAAATTCACGTCAGGAGGTGATATTGTAATAAAAATTCAAGATGGCGGATGGCGAGTCCAATTCTAACAATATTAAAAATAGCAGGTGCAATTTGAATGAAATTTCAACATGGCGGTGTAATTTTCATTCAAATTGAAAATGGCGGATGTTATTTGCATAAGAATGCAAGATGGCGGATGTTATTTTCGTAAGAATGCAAGATGACTCGTGCTACATTAATGAAAATTCAAGATGGCGACCATTAATTTTAGAAATTCAAGATGGTGTGTTTTATTATATAATGAAAATTCAAGATGGCGGATGCTATTTTAATGAAAATTCTAGATGATCTCTTTAATTTCTATGAAAATTCAAGATAGCGGGCGATATTTATGTAAGATTCAGGATGCCGGGTCTTATTCTTACGAAAACTCAAGACAGCGGGTCTTATTTTTATGAAAATTCAAAATGGCGGGCGATAGTTTTATAAAATTCAAGAAGTAGCATAAAATTTTCAATTTCATTATATGCAAAACTAGCAAATCTTCAAAAAAATCTCGAAAATCGATTTTGAGCTCCAATCCAATTTTTCGATCAGCAAATCCTTAAAACTTAGAATTATTACCAACCTGAAGCTGTATTGACAGTTGCGCCGGGTGGACTCCAGTGTGGTTTTCTGATAGGTGGACTAACAGATGGTTGACGATCCCGTTCGGTTTCAATACGTTCCCGATCCCGGTCCCGGTCCCTTTCCCGATTCCTATGTTCCGATTTGGAACTGAGGTCAACAGCCATGATCGGCTCCTCATCATCACTCACAGACTCGGAAGTGAGAGAGGATGGTCCGGTTGAAGAGAGATTGAGAACTGAATTGTCATTTTCCGCTGGACTGTCTTCCCACTGCATGTCCTTCCGTAGAAGGGCTGTGGTCAAGTTCCGTGTGGCTGAAAATCGACGAAATTGCTCCAGAATTAATGGTTCTTCGTCACGTGGAAGAATTGACCAGCGAGTGAGAAGGGAACCGTCTCTGTCCTAAAAACAAACAACAAAAAACAATTCTAGAATCGTTCCGGACACCAAAATTGGTCAAAAATTCATTTGGCAAGATATAAATTTTACAACGAATTAATTTTATTGGTCTATTTTTAATTTTGCAACCTAAACCGTGGAACCTGAACCGAAGCTCCTTTGAAAATTTGGAATTTTCGAATGTTTCCGAACGTACAAATAATTGTAACAATTAGCATTACGTTGACATGGTCAAATGACCATAGCAACAAGGGCAATTTCGAAAATGAAGCGAAGTTCTAATGCTATATGTTAACGCCAAATATTAAAGTTGCAGAAATAAACGATAATTTCTCAAAATTAAAAGCATGTCGTGCATTTTAACGGCAAATTATTAAAATTCAAAAATTCGCCTAATTTCGCACAATTTGCTGCAAATTCAATTTTTAAACAAACAATTGGTTTTCACGAACAATTTACGTTTGCAAACGCTATTTCAACTTTGAACTCGTCACAAACTCCAAACTTTGGTTGACATGATCATTCCAATCCCCAGCAACACAGCTAATTAAACGTCTAGTAAAGTGGAAGGGTTGTGAAAGATCACGCAATCGTACTTGAAAGTAGATTATCCCTGTCATCCCAAAATTAGAGAGAGAGTGACAATGATTTGAAGACGGAAAGTAGGGCCTGAACACTCTGGTTCACTCACACGTCCGTCTGAGGCCTCGCGTTCATTTGGGACTAATTCAAGGTAACATGCAATCCAATCCAATCTCCCGCATATCCCTTTTTTATTACTCGCCTTTTATCATCTCATCACATCTAAAGAGACTGACACTCCAACCGTCACACACACAAGACATTAGCCACTTCACCGAGTGAGTATCAGGTCCCAAACACTTCTTCCAAATACGAGGGTGAAATGAAATGCCTCACACACCCCAAAGTGCCTCCTTTTCTTCTACTCAAGCTCGATTGACACTTTGGGATCGATCAAGATCAGGAGACGTCCCAACGCTTTCGTGAAAAAAAAAGGATTCTAGCTAGTTCCCCGTCCAAATGTCAAATGACCGAATGCTTTTTAAGATTTCCATCTTTTTTCGAAATATTTATCTATATTGAAATTGAAATTGTCAAATTGTATCTTAAAAATTAGGCACGAATTATTTGTTCATTGTTTGACATTAGCAACAGTAATTTACAGTATTTTTATAGAAAATCTGGACACATTTAAGCTGTGGGCTGTGCTGTGATTGCCAAAACAATGAGATGCCGCATAACACTTTAATAGCCGATGCACGTCTTCCCATCCCACATTGTAAAATATGGTAAGTGGACCAGTAGTGGCTCCAATTTGAACCGGACTTGCCGTATTTCTACAACATACAGCCGCATGCACTTTTCACAACAATAAATGTGGCATGCGGTTCATCAAGTTTCCTTTTCCGTTGAATTTCCCGATTTTTTGACATTCAACCTTATCAGCAAAAATGTTTAAGTACAACACAAAGCGTTCATAAATACAGAACTTTATTATTCTATAATTTAACATTAATTTCAGAACACACGATCCACAGATCCAGAAGTGTGAAGTGTATACTAAATTAGAAAACCCACCCATTATACCTGACCCAGCACACAATTGCCCTGTTTTTCCTTTGTTGAACGAAAATATTATTAGGTTCGTATTGTCTTTCCCCTTGGTCAGGGAGCCAGAGAGCGTGATAATGATGATGGTCAGTTTGTTGGGAACAGAAGAAGGGGATGACAACAAAAGGATTCATTTTCTTCTACAACTTCTCTCCAGGGAAAATAGAAACTACGACGCGACGGTGGCATTCAGGCGTTTAGAGAAACGAAAATGCCACCCTCGTGTAACCCTCGTGTAACACTCGTTTACAACGCTGTCATATTAAATTCAGGCTAGAACTGAACGTTGAGTTTTGGGACGCTTGAGGTTGTGCCACATATTTAGTATTCACACTATCTTACTTAATTTTTTTTTTTAAAATTCTAAAGCATTTTTATGAGAAAATTAAAAATTCTTAGTACCATGCGAATTTGTTCTATATTACATTTTATATTCCTGTAAATCATATTTCCCTGTGATTGGTTTGCGAATCGTTGCGATTCTCATATTGCGCTTTTTGTCTATAAATATTACGGTCATTTTTGTTGCGATAGAGTTTTGTTTTGCGGATATTTTATTGCGAGTCACACATTACGTGTTTTGGTTCCAGGATATTATATTGCGAGTTAAATATTGCGTGTTTTGCTTCGAGTATTTTTTTTCAAGTCACATTTTGCTTTTTTATGTTCTGCGGATAGTTTGATTAAAGTTACATCTTGCATTCTCTGGTTTTCGAATATACTGTTGCTAGTCATACATTTCGTTGCTTTGTTTTGCGGATATTTTTTTGCTATTCAGACATTGCGTTATTTTGTTCTGAGGATATTTACTTACAGTGTCACATTTCAAATTCTTTGTTTTGTGGTTTGTTTGTATTCAAGTCACATTTTATTTATACTCTTTATTTTGCGGATATTCTTTGAAATTTACATTTTGTATTCTCCGGTTTTTGGATATACTGTTGCCAGTCACACATTGCGCTGCTTTGTTTTGCGGATATTTTTGGCTATTCACACATTGTGGATATTTTGTTTTAAAGTCAAATTTAATATTCTTCGTTTTGCGGATATTTTATTTCACATTTAATATTCCTTGTTTTGCGGATATTTTCATTCAAGTTACATTTAAGTATGTACTAGTTTTTTGCGGATATACAGTTTTATGTCACATTTTGCATTTTTTGTTCTGCGGATATACTGTTGCGAATCACACATTGCGTTGCTACGTTCTGTGGATATTTGTTGTGAGTCAGACATAGCGTTGCTACGTGTTGCGGATATACTGCTGAGAATCACATATACTAGCGTTCATTTGTTTTGCGGATATTTTTTGCGAATCATTTTTTTCTGTTTGCTCTTCGGTTTTTGAGTGTTTGGTCGATAACTCGCAACAATTTTGGTGATTTCCTCATCATTTAACCCTTAAAATCTAAATTTTGACGCAACCCTAGTTCATAGTTAAAGAAGTTGAATATTGTTGAACTACTCACTTGAATCATGTATCCTCTGGCCAAGTCGAGTGGAGTCCATCCAAAACTCTGCAGAATCTTGTCAATCTCTTCAGGCTGGAGAGTGCTCAAAAGTCGTTCCTACAGAAAATAATAAATGCATTAGAACAATGTGTGTGTATTACAGGAACTCAGGCCAGGAGGCATTCGTCATTTCCACTTGACTCTTTTCCCACAGCATCATTACACATACACACCCTTCCTCATCATCAACATTTAACATCAAGAAGGAGGAAAAAGAGAGCTTCGTTTAGGAACCCTCACTTGAGCAGCCAGCCTATGTCGTAAGGTCGTAAAAATTGTCACATCAACAGGATATATGATCCAACAATCAAGTAGCTTAAGGAAAACCATTTAAGAAATCCAATAACAAGTTTTTATAACATTGTCAATTAATGAGTCGACTCATGTTTCTCATACTCGCTACTTAAATGTTGTTTGCTCTTTCGAGGTCGCCTCGTTCGTGACATACGGTGACAATGTCAAACTAAGCCCAGCCCTGTTGGTGCAAAATAGTTGTGACAAGTGACAATTTAATATAATGAAGTTAGCTGAATTCTGATTTCTGCTGTAATCAAGTCATACTAGGAAACGATAAATCGTGATCTTGACTTGACTGCTCAAGTAGATCAACGTTGATTCATAATCAAGATCAAGTTGGAATGAAGTTGTCAATTTCAGAATTATATAATTCCGATATTTGATATATTGCTTGTAAATTGGATTTTTAGCCGTTTCAAGGCCAAGCTTTAAATTTTGTTTTTAAATTGCAACAGAAGACATAAGGTTGGTATATAGGAATGACCCTAGCAACAAAGAAATTTGGAAGTTTGTTTGCGCCGTTGCTAGGGCAGCATTTTGTTGATCAAATTCTCCACTTCTTAGCAGTGAAATTTAATGCTTGCAAAAAATTTAATATATTTGTACACTTAGCTCCTAATTAGAATATTTTAGCGGCTTGCACAGGTAATTTAAAGCGCCTAAAAATCTCAGTGCCAAGAACAGTTACTATAACGCCGAGGGCGCTGATAACGTCATTTTTCTAAATTTGACGACAATTCATTGCCGTTTCTATGACAACATTAGGTTGAAATAAACAAAATGTCCATAACATCTGCAGAAGTTTGTTTGCGGATATTGAGGATATAGGTACATTTAGCTCCAAGTAATGTTTTAGCGGATTTAGCGGAATTAGCAGAGATTTCAAGGCAAAAAATATTTAGCACCATTTTAGTGCTTTTATCGCTGCGTTATTTGATACAGCATTTTTTCTTCACTTTTTGTAAATTATCGCCGTCGCTATAACAATTCATCATTCCTTCACGCCAAAGTATGTATTCTAAGCTGTTTAAAAATTGCAAGGCAAAACGTGATTTATTTAGCGCTAATTTCGTATTTCTAGCGCCGGATTAAGTATATATATATATCCTGCTATCACCGACTTTGACATGTTAATTCGTCATTCGTCCACGTCATACTAAATGTTAATTAATTAAACTAATTTGAAAAATATAATTTAAAACGATATCCCCGCTAAAATTGACCATTTTCTCGAAAAATACCATAAAATGCGAAAATGTTTGCCCAAGCATATAAGCGTCTTAAGGCCAAACGACGACATAGGCTATTAAATGGATGTTGATGGTAGAGATAAGAAGCGTGTGAATAAAAGGCGACTCACGATGACAATCTTGAGACGAATGGGGAGCGCGTGGGTTCCGTAGAGAGCTAAACTGGACACATCGAGAACGGACAGACCCTCGTCATTCCTCACCAACTTGTCCAACACTGGAAATCAAACAAGACCCAAAGGAAAAATAAGTACACAATATACAGACAACAAAAAAAATCCAATTGAATCAGGGAGCCGGACTCGGCGTGTTTTGTAATGAGAAAAATTCCGACACGTCCCTTGCGACAGACACAAGGCAGAAGTGGACGACAGGACACAATGAGAGGTAAATTAGGCGGTTCATCATCAACAAAAAAAATCGAAAATTTTTGTCCCCTCCAGGTTACACATTTCCAAGATGCCAGCCAGGACTTGCTCATTATTGTCTCCGCACTACTCATCAGTTCAAAATGTGGACTCAGCTTAACTATGCACCTTTTAGTCAAGGTTAACATTTTAGGTTTTATTTATAAAAAATCCAGGTTGTTTCAGGTTCCCAAAACAAACATAGAGACCTGAACTGATTTTAGCTCAAGGAAATTCTTAGAATTCCGTATTTTCAAAAAAATAGTTCCATTTTTTAATTACATTTGAATTCACATTATGTTAAAAAATTATTAGGTTCTAAAAATTCAAAATTTTACTAAATATTTTAGAAGCTAAAAATAGACAAATAAATTAGAAACGACAATCTACTAAAATTAAAATTGGTCAAGGTTCTACCAAAAGCTCAAAATCAAATCGTACTGTAAAAATAAATTGCACATTGTATTTTTGTTTTTCAAAAAAATGCAAAAACTACATGTTTTCAGAAAAATTATATATAAATGAGAATACTAGCTTCGACTTTTAATTTTAGTTTAGTTTCTCAAGGGGTAATTTCAACCTTAATCCCTATATTCTACGAGTACGTATTTTAGATTCTAA
>JAQFYU010002061.1:0-12830 GCA_034694905.1 Ceratophysella granulata
AGACAGACGGACAGACGGACAGACGGACAGAAAGAGCGATTGCATAAGCCCTCAGCCTAGGAGGCCAGGTCTAATAATTGGTTGACTGCCGAAGAGAAATAGGAATTCGACTGAAGAAGTTTCATGTTTCATTGGAGCCCATAATGTATTTTCCGATCCGCGTAATAAGAATGCAGAAGCTGGTAGCTCGCATTTTAATTAAATCAGAGGCTCCTCCGTCGTCGTCTGCCTCAATTTAAGAGGCTCGTAATAGCGTAATAAGGGAAAACAGATTTGGGTCTGAGCAACATCTTTCATTTTCGTCTCAGTTAGGAAGAAAATGCGTTAACTCCGCAAGAAGATATCTATCACCACATAATTTAATTTACAGCTCCAACCTAATTGATTTTATGAAGGAACAGAACCCACTCTCCGTTCTCCGTCCCCTTTCTTTGTATCCAACCCAACCAATCCACTGAGAACTTACTCCAGTTTAGTCCAAGATCCAAGACGAAAGACGAACATTAGGGAGAAAGCTCTAGCCCACTAAGTCTGTAGTCTGTAGCTCCAGATCAGGAGACAGAAGAGTCAAGCTCTGGTCGGGCCGATGAAAGACGCAGTGCAGTTCCTATTCCTAGTGTTGCCATGCATTCAGACGAGTCCCTGAATCTGGCAAAGGGTTAAGTACTGGGACCCAGATCAATTTTCTATCTCTTTCCTCCATGCTCCCACGAGTAAAAAACAAAGTTGAATAGCAGAGACAAACAACGTGTTGAAGATCCAAGTAGAGCACATATTTACTCCTTTTGGAAACAAGGATCCAGAAACTTGTTTGACTTTGAAGTGGGAAAAGCTTGGGTCAAAGTTTGGGAAAGAAGCGAGGGCTTTGAAAGGTCTTTGGTACATAGACGAAGTTGATTGGTAAATAAAGAAACATAACGATGGAGCCGGGGTGTATCCGGGGATTCAAGTCCAAGTCCTTCCTGGCTCGGCACCTTTCTTCCACTCGAACGTGGAACGAACGGACGACGGTTGAAGGAAGCTAAGTGAAGCGGAGCTGTAGACTCTGTCAATAAAAGAGATGGAGACTGATTCAATTGGATTGATGTTTCTGGTTCGGCGCTCAATCTTTGGGAAATTGAATTCGTTAGGTATCCTTCACTAGTCTTCTCATCTCTTAATCTTCATCATCAAAGTGGCTATCTCTACCTTACTTACAATTGATTAGTTGGGAGAAGAACTAGTTAGGGCTCATTGTGGGGCTGGAGAGCTCAGTCTTTTTTTAGAACTACTTACCCTCTTCCATGTTGACATGACAATGGAGGGCACAGAAACGTGTACTTATCTACTTTACGAATTAGTTGAAACTCGGGACTGCTGCGGAGTTTGAAGCTTTGAAGCTTTGAAGCTTTTAATATTGACCTTAGTCACTCATGCTCTGCTCGTGCCTACCCCTGGCAGGGCTCCTATTGCATAATCAAAATGCACCAGGGGTGAATTAAGTAGATCGAAACCTATGTCGGCGTCTCCGTCTCGTTCACTATGGCATTGCTTAACATTCCCACAGTGAATAATTAGCAAGGGTAGACTGAAGTTTCAATAAGATATTATGTAATTGTTTGTAGAAAAACATTACCAAAATGTCTTAATTTATTAGCCAGATACAAATTCAGGTTTAGTTTCAACTTTCAACAATCTAAAATGAAAAATCTTTATCCGGCTAATTTATTTCGAAAATTTAAGCTTTCAAATTTGGTATATCTGTCTATCGGATATTTAAAACAAAATTGATAAATTAGATCTTCATTTTTACTTAGACTTAGCGCCTGATTTTTTTTTAAAAATTTGCTAAAAAATGAAGCATTCTACATTAGCCTTCGGTTATAAAAATGGGAAATTTATAAAAACTTGATCTAATTTGGGCCAGTTTTTTGAATAATTGGTGATGAATTTACAAAGCAACTTTTAATTAATCGATTTAACAGATCTTAGAATTCCAAACCTGTCTACTGCTAGAATCACCACATAGAAGTAGAATTTTTAACGTAAGATTAAGAAAAATTGACCATAACTTTAGTTGACATCATATTTGTCTTCATATTTGTCACATCACATCTCACATCATATCAAAGATGGCGTTTTACAGGTTGTGAAATTCTTCGGTGAATCAAAAGTGTTTACTTATTATCAAAACCTAAATTTACAAACCGGAAACTAAATTATTTTTTAATTTAATTAAGTTGTAGTTAAGTAATTTATTTTGCGATGGGATTCAAGTATATTTGCGATGAGACTAATATTATATTTTTATAATACCGTCAGCTATAAAGCTATAAAGTTAAGATGACACAACCAACCCCCCAAATCTCCGTTTGAGGTTAGTTTCAAACAGCAGCAGTTGTTCGACAGACGCTAACTCATAAATTATCTAGCGAAAGTGAGTCGAACTTTGGAGCTTCGACACATAACCCTTTCCATGTAATTGGGATGGGAAATATTGTAAAGTTCATTCCGGGTTTCTGTCTGAACCGAAAGCCGCCTTTCGGAGCGTCTCCATTTCAATTTGGTAATCAGAGGGATGATTTGTTCTCTCTTCTTTGTTCAAGTCCCTTGGGTGCTAGTTTGGACTTGGCTGGAGACCCTGTCATTTCGCAGAGTTCATTCCATGCCCCTCCGCGGCTCCAACAATAATGTTGGAAGAGTTCTGGCTGTATTCAAGTAGTACTTGAGGGATGTATTGTACAGGTTTATTGCCTTTTGATATTGATACTCTCCCGTATATTATTGACTATTGACATTGACTGTGTCCCCCTCTTTTCAAAGACTCTCTTCGGAGTTACTCATTCCAATATGAGTTGATTAAAACAAGCACCGCGCATCATAGCCAATGGTTTCATAATGCAAAAACATACGCCATAAACTTTTTAAACTTTAAATGTCAATGATTCTCAACCTGGTCCCAACAACCGAATTTTATACTGAATATTTTTGGCTTATTTTGAAGTTGTATTGCATAATGCATATTTTGACGATTTGGAAACTTTTGCGAATATTTTGATGCTTTTGACATATTTTCCCAGTTTTACTGTATACATATTTTGACACTTTTCGAGGGCGCCTTTGCTATTATACTGGGCTCTAGGCTAGGTTTTCAAATTAGAAAATTTCGCCGATTTTAGCTTATTCGGTAATTTCTTTCGGGTAATTTCTTGTTTTGGGATTTCAAAAACTGTTGTTAAATTTTAGAAGTTATTGCGTTTTTGCAATTTGGGTTTCTTGATGGCCATTCTGCCAAACATGTTTTTTCAAACTATAAGTGGTTAGTTTTGTATAAAAGCTGTTTTGATGAGGAATTTTATCATTTTAGTGCATATTCTAGTGAATATTTTGACCGTTTTTTGAATATAGCTCTCCTTAGCCATCAGGTTCTAGTGCACTCGATTTGACATAAACCTGAATATTGAAGTTGGACTTCATTCCCAACTTATTTTACAACTCATCCGTGTTGACTGGCCTATTTCAAAAGTTTGAACCTAATCGGAACAGCTCAAGACACTAAGGAACTATCTGTTTTGAGCATTACGTGTCTGCTGTGCGTATATACTCGAGACAATAGCAGAATTTTTATGCTTTTCGTGAATCTTGAAGAAACCAGTTGGGAGGAACGTAAGGCGACCGATTCAGCAAAAGGATTGTACAAGCCTTGTATCGTGTGCGCACCGGTTTCTACAAGATGTACACCAGGACCAGTATCACCAGATGATCTTCGAAATAGAACGTGTTTGACTCAACTCAAATAATAAACATCAAAAGTTATTGTTCCATAGTTCCAATTTTATTTTATAAGCGAATGTCTCAATGGAAGCTACTGGATAAAGCATAAAACAAAATGAAAATTCAAGTTCCTTCCCTTTTTTCCTTTCAACTCGAACATTTTCCCCGATTGCAAACATCTTCCCCCTTCTCCGATTAACCTTTGTCGGCTCGATATTAGTAGCTGGAAAATAATGGAATCTGGGCATTCTATTCTACTAAATTCTAATATAAAGCGAGGGTGATGAGTTCGGTTCTGACAGGTAGAAGTGAATCCTTGCCCCTTAACCCGGCTTCACCCTCGCTTTTATCGAATATTAAGATTATTATTGCTTTTTATGGATCAAACGGGAGTGAGTCTCACCCTAAAAAAATGAGATTTGAATCGGAAGAGGTGGGTTTAACCAAACGAGTCAGTCGTTGACGTGGTAGGGCGGAATGAACCTAATTGACAGGGGAAAAAAGAACAAAAATTAAAATATTCAATTATTTGTTAAGGTCAAAAATTTGAACTATTCTTTTGTTTGTGAAGAAAACCACAATTTCTCATCCCGTGTGTCAGCCGTTGGAGGGTGGAATGTCAGTTGTGAATTTAAATTATTTCAGAGAAGGTTGGCAGGTTGCCTGGTGTGATTTAATTTCATCAGAATTAATACGGACCGGATTTTTGTTTGCATCTTCCAAATGCTGCATATTCATGATAAGAACGGAGTAATAAATATTAACAGACACTTGGGACGGAAGATAGTCTTTTATATACGCAGAATGCGGAGCGCTATACTTAGTTTTTAGAGTCAAAGAAGGAACTGCAGAAGCTCGAAACAATCAAGGAGCTTGTTAGTAAACAGAAGATAAGGGAAAGTGGCGATTGGATGGAAGATTGGAATTAACCCTCCTGACGATGATGATGCCATGCCATGAGCCAAGCATTTATAGGTAAAAGTAAATACAGGTTGAGCACTTTAATAGCGTTCCACACAAGCTAATCCTTGTTAACTCTGTTACGTACATTTATGTGCATGTGCACCATATTGCATATTTTACGACTACTTACCTTTACATCTTTCAATATCGGGGTTCGACTTTAAGTAGTTAATTACAGGATTCAGTTTTCTATTTTAAGCGGAAAATCTTAGATTAAAAGTATAGCTAATTGTACGCTCGTAATTTTAATCAGCCTACGGTATACTGAATTTAACTGGTTTTAATATACGTAAGGACTCTAGAGTGTTTTCAACAGAAATAATTGCAACATTTACCGTAAATCATTTAATAACTCTAACTAATTAATTACCTGTATTAATTATTTAATGGGGTGGAGATAAGCTTGAATTATGAGCTTCAACTAATTTTCAATAAATAAAAACCTTGCTGCGCACTGGCATTCCACAGAAACAGTATGTCGAGGTAATTTTTTTTAGTAATTTTAATTTTTACCTTGAAAGTTGATCAGAGTACGGGACACTTCCCTGTTAAGGAAGATCATTTACAACTTGAAACCAAAGATCTAGAGTCTATTAACGCCGCCCCGTCCAATACACTTCAACAAAAAACAGTTTTTCGTAAATGCACACTAAATTATTTCAGCGTCATAATTCCAAAAAAAATTCAACTGGACACAAAGTTCGTGACTTTTTAGTTACCTAAAATCCCTTAATATAAAATGTAAATGATTTGTATGTATAAAGCTTGAATATTTAAAAAATATATTATAATCTAATTTATTGCTTGTTACGCTTAAATTGAGTAAGGCGTTCAAAAATTGAATAATGTTACTTAAGATCTATAACTTCAGAAGAGTGAATTTGAGTTCGGGTTTTTGATAGCTTCAAATAAAAACATTTTTTGGTTACAAATTATAAAATAAATCCTAACCTTGCTAATTCCAGGTATTCTGTCCTGATGAGCTGCGGGAGAGCAATTTCCCACCTAGGAGCAGGCTCAGGTGAAATCAATCTAGTTTATAGTCCGAATTCCTGAGTGGAGTATAGGCATACGACTCCAGATTCCAGATCATAATTTAGATGAAAAAGAGAGCGGCTTCTGAGTCAGAGAGCTCGAGATGAGGAGGAAGATGTGATGAGTGATTTGTTTCGTTAAACTTCTCATCATCATTCCTCATCCTCTCCACGTCCTAAATTAATATTTTCTCTCCGACCGTCCAGTCCACTCGTCCATCATCACATTAGTATTCCCAAGTGAGAGTGATTCATAGCTTATGATATGAGCAATCATGTCTCATGTCCAATTTATTCAATTTCTTACATTATTGTTCCCTGCTGTCATTATTGCAATGCAAAGTAGAGCATTTGTTAGAATAAACCCAATTCTGCACAAATTACTGATTTAGTGTACCTCAATCGAAGAAATGAATTTAGCAAGTCGTAAATCAGGTGAGAGGTTGTTGCAAATCTCGGTGATACAGAATAAATGCACCTTAAACTCTGCAATGCCACGCTTCATTTTAAGAAACAAATAACACGCCTCCAACCTCCGTGTCTCAGGTAAATGCAAACATCTGACCTGTTAAAATGACCTCAGGCTGTTCCTGACTCAGAGTTCGAAACTGAGATATTTGATTAGTAATTCTTTCTTTTTATACTTACATAATTTATTCGTGCAAACCTTCCAATGTTGAGGGTTGTGAGTTGTGACCAAACAAGATATTGGCACTTGGCACCATAAAATTCAAAGTCGAGGGAGTGAATCAGACAAGTGAACCAGTAAGGCGATAAGTTACTAAGGTATATCATAAAAACTTTAGCACAATTAAATGACTCAGACTGTCATAAATAAGTGTCCGGCGATTCTTCAGAAATAATTGGTGTTATAAAGTTTTCCACCGAATTTTCACATTACCTGAAGTAAAATCTTGTTTTGGAACCATGTACTAATGAGTCATCGAGTTTTATTATTTGCACAAAATATTTCTCATAAATTATTGTAGAAAGGGAGTTTAATTTGAAATAACTTGTGTATTTAGCTAAATAAATCCTAGTTTACTGTGCGACATTATCGCTCTACATTCACGGTTGGCCGAATTTCTGCTACTTGCTCTCCAATAGCAAAATTATTAGTTTGGATCCGCAGAGTAGAATCAGGGAATGTTCTTTAGGTGTATCCTGAACCCTGAGTCCTGAGTACAAAGCCCCTGAAATGGTGATACTGGATTTTCTCACAATTCCTGCAGATAACTTTTGCGTAATCCTTAAATGACAAAGTGTAACCTCGAGAAGTCTTGAGGCGAGGAGACCAGCCTAGTACGGGAATGGAGACAGTGGACCTGAGACCTGACGTATGAACAAGAGCGGGAGCGAGACACGGAGAATCCCATAATCCAGCCCAGGGAGGAGATAAAACAATACAAATTATTAAGTGCGTCCAGCAGCCCAAGTATGTAGACCCGGAGACCCGTCGGGAGAATCCAGAGTTCCGGAGAAAGGAAACGAGGGAGAAGTAATTCTTACAAAAGAAATTCACAAGAGAATGAATCTTTGAGGAGATTAAAGGACATTTTATTTTGGGATACATTCCTCCGCTCCAGCTCCATTCCCTGTCTCAAGACCAAGGAGTACAAACATTGGCTCACTTGAATTATACTCAATACTAGTTTGGAAGCACAAAGGGTTTGGAGGATTAGACCATCTTCTTCACAATCAAAATTCACAGGGCGCTCTCCTTAAGGGCACCTACACAACAATGCTCAGCATGGAGTATCTCACTAGCTCTTGGGTCCATGACAATTCGTAGCGGGAAGGTGTAAAGAGAAACGAAATGCTGAGGAATCGGTGTAACTGCGGCATTTAAAATGAGAATCATAGTTTTTGTGTAGTATGAATTTCGAGTGTCGCGGGTTTTAGTGTACTAGGTTTTTTTTGTAGCGATTTTTAATTTTGCGGTGGCATTTTACGGTTAACATTTATGTTGCTGTTTTTATGTTCGTAATCTTATGGCAAGATTTTTGATGTCGCTGTTTTTAATATCGCGATTTTTAATGTTGCGGTTTTTAATGTTGCGGTTTTTAATATTGCGGTTTTTAATATTGCGGTTTTTAATATTGCGGTTTTTAACATCGCGGTTTCTGAATGTTGAGGTTTTTAATATCGTGGTTGTTAATGTAGCGGTTTTATTGGATTTTCTTAGTTTTCTTGTACGATATTCAAGTTTGCCGGCTTTAGTTTCACGATAGACGCCAGTCATCAGGTCATCGGCGGATATACGAGTGCACTTACGGGATTCAACTATTAACAAATTCTTTTTAACTAATTAAATCAATTCTGTAAAAATTTAATAGTTTTTTCGTTCCTACATTAAATAAAACACTGAAACACTCATTTTCAGCAAATTTATTTATATATTTTGCATTAATTTGATTACATCGTATACGAGTAAATTTTATTAAATTGAAAACCAGTGTGAAATTGTGTGGTTTGACCCCAGATATTCAACGATTTTGCCGATCATGGGGCGTTAATTAAATGGCATTACTTACACGGTGGTCAACTTTCAAGCTGATAATGTGATTCTATGTTTACTGTCACTCATTATATGTTAAAGTTTCATTCTCGTTTCAACAATCTCCCATTTCTTTATTCTAAGGTTGAATAAAAAATTAGTGTAGTAGACTGTCGCACCATGAATTTAAATTTACAACACATTGATTTTGATTTACTTCGCTACGAATTGTCGGTTTGCCATCCTTCTCACAGCCCTCCCTCGCTCACATCCCTCTCATGAGCTGTCAAGGATTCATATTATTCACGATTTCTTAAAAACAAATTCATTTTCCTTAATATGCTTATTGTTGGTCCTTACTGATCTTGTGTCATAGAGTGGGATTGTACCTTTGGTCATGGCTCACCTTAAGCGGATCTAACAGAGCAAACAAATTATTCATTTCTTCTTTTGTTGACCAATTCCTAAAGACTCTCCCATTGAATCCCACTATTTTGAAATGGACTCGATGAAATGGAAAATGATGTGTCTCAAAAGGAACTGAGAACCATCCTCGGATTACTTACTCCCAATTTGCACAATAATGGGAGTTGAAAGGATTTGAGAACAAGAAAGAGGAAACGCATCCTTCCACTTCTATTTGAATGTAAACAAAAATTGGAGTAGTGATAGTGGATTGACAAATAGAGCTCAAAATCAAAAGATTTCGGAAACGGGTGATTAATGAAAAGTTTTAAAGTAGAATTCGTCCAGATGAAATCGAATTTTATAGGCAGCGCCAGAGAGCACTAATTTTAAAGACTGGATGCGTTCTGTTCTCAATTTTTAATTTCACTCTTATATTGAGAATCATGCTTCTTTTTGCTCATGATTTCATATAGCGTTAGATTTATTTTTGTGGATACAGTAATTAAAGCCTTGATGCATAATTTCATACCAAATCTTGAAATATATTTACAACGAATTGAATTTAGCTGTTTTTATTGAGTCAATTTTGATTTCTTTAATATATTGTTTCAAATATTCTGCTGGTTAAAATTTGTGAGGCAAGGCCAAAAAAATTGACTCAGCTAGAAATTCGTTATTATATGAAACAAGTCACTACTTACAAAAATACACTAATAAATTATTCATTTACAAAGTTGTGAGCGAGATTTAAATCGTAAATTTTCCCAACTCAAATTCATTACGAAATAAAATTTTAGTTAGCATCTTAAGAGACTAGGTACAATTCAACCTTAAGAAAAGGTTCCACCTGGAGAAAATGTTTTAGACTGAATGCTGTGAAGGATTATAAAAACTGAGAGCCGTGCCTAAAGGATAATAGGTGAGAAGGGATTCAATTCATTCCCAATTCTCATGCTCCATAAGAACCTGAATCAAAAAGCTTTTGATATTCCTCACATTCATTTATTCATGTCCAACCATGAAATTGTGATGTGATTTGATCATAATAATCATTCTGTTAAGTATAGCTGGAGAGAATTCTCTCCTTTCATACTCCTTCTTCCCAACCCTTTCTCCAGAATCTGATCCCACTGACTTGAACCACTTTTGACAGGTTTTTAATTAATATTTCTTAATTTTTATAAATCTGTCTCCGAGGCATACACCGACATGCACGCATGGATATTCCAACGAATCCAGCTCTAAATGGACCGCATGTTTAAAATTTTTCACTTTATTATGTTCTCCGTCGCAGAACTTTACAAGGTTCAAAATCCAATAAGATGAATTATTTTATTTCGTGGAAGAAAACTCGACTCTGTGTTTATATCCTAGCTTAGGGACGAGGGTCATTCCTTAATTTCGTATGGCTGCTTCGATTGACAAATTATATTTCTAGTAAGAAGGAGTAAGTTACAAATAAGCTAGATAGCTATTTAGCAAAATAGCTATAAGCTATTTTGAAGCAAAAATAAGCAATTTCATTAAAATTAATTAATTTAAATTCAAATTCTATTTCCACAAGTAATTTATTTACAGCAATTTAAAACAGTAGCAACTGAAAATCTCGGTTTTGTCATGATAACTTTGAACCAAATTTTCCATTCTCAATATTTTATATCTACAAAATTGAATTGCTATGGAAAGTTAAGTTTCTGGCGTCAATTTCAAGAGCATAATGAGATTACGTATGAAATAACATATTTTTCAAGGTTTTGAAAAACAACGAGTTGCTCTCTTGTCATCAACTTCAAAATCATTACAATTGAAATGACTAGATTTCGATTCATGAAAATTTGAGCATATTCCAAGGTATATACAGTCTTAGCTGAAGTGCATCTACAAATACTGCGAAAAAATTAAAAATATATTAGTAAGAAAAAATGTAAATCAAAAATTGTTCAGAAAAGTGACAATAAACTTTGGACTTTTTTCTTAGTAAATACTGCCCCGGAGCGATATTTTGCCTAGTTTTTAATATCGTTATGTAATTTAGTTATTACGTTTCCTGTGGTGAAAATTTCTGCCTAAATTCGTTCAGTATTATCAGAGATATAGTTTATCAAATACCGACACGAATTAATGGAACGACCCTCGTACGGAGAACATCTGGCGTAGCGACATGCACCAGGCCAGGGTGTGTGTGTGTGTAGTCAGTGACATAAGGCCACATGAAATGTATGCGACAAAGTATTGAGTTTCAAATTTTCCCATTTATTCATTTGAGAATTAATATACGCAAATCTGCGAGGCATATTTCAAGCCGGATACTATCAATTGTGACTGTCATGTCTGGAGCTTAGTTCTCCTTTCAACAATCATAATATTATCCTCCGTCCTGCCTACTTAGCCTTTTGCTCAACGCAAATCATGGCCTCGTTAATCCGTCACTTCATTTTTCATTAAAATTTTGTGAGAAAGGGTTTAAGTCATTTGACAAGAAGATAACCCGTGAAACTGATCCAGTTTCCTTTTCCACACAACACGCCATTTCTTCGTTAGTCATTTTCTTCTGCCAGCACAATGCGAAACCTGGGTTTAATTTGAATATACTGCATTCACAAAGGCTCGACTTTGTTCAAATTATATGCGTCTCCATCTCCACTCAGCACGTAAGCATTAAGCATAAACTATTCTTCCACAGATTAATGGATAATGTACTACAGAGAAGAGAAGAGAGTGAGTTTGACAAAGAATGCAAGGAAAAAGTTACAAAGTTATGACTTGTGGAAACACATTTATTTTATTTTTTTATTCAAGTCCCATTTCAAAACTATTTTATGTAAATTAAGAGCCTTACTTTACTCAAAACCATTAAATACACTTGTTAGACAAGCCCTCCCTGAAAAAATACGATTGGAGATGGACAAACTGTGCAGGGTGTCCGGTTCTTTTCCTCACAACATCCGATCTCAACTTTCTGCCATATAGACCAACCTTAAAAGATGACAGACAACAGCTGAAGGATAATGAAACTTTTATTTTATGACAATTTTTATCAAAACTTCTCCTTGTGTTTCTACAAATCGGACGAGTACTAAAACGCATATGGACGCGTTTCACAATTTCTTTTACTTGTTCCGCATTTCATACTTTCTCATATTCGTATTCACGTTCACGTGCAATACGTTTGTTGTATTTTGAATAGTACGTCGTGTTACATTGTAGTGCTTCTCGTATTCATATTCACAGGAAAATTACAAATATCATAAATTCAATTCTACTCTACTTGAACATGAAAAGGCTCAATTTGCATTGTACTTGTACATGTTAGTGCCAATTTGGGATATTAGACAGTTTGTGAAATGGCTAACGTATAACACACAGCACACAGCCCATCCGCTTTTCTACGCTCAATTGCCAAAATTAAATTAAGTAATATTAAATTGCATTAGTTTTTGGAATACTTTACGTTAGCAATTTGCGTTTCACAGCTTTGAATCATTCATAACAGGTTTGTAGTGGCATTACAAGTATAAAATAACTATTGACTACGTATACGCTATAGCCATAGCACAAACTGCCTAATATACCATATTAGCTCTAACATATACAAGATACCAGTACGATTGCATATAAAATCCTCAATAATGCTTGAATAACATAATGCGCAATAAAAAGACGAAAAATGCACTCAGTTTATATTTTCACTTGCATCAAGTATTGTGGGAAATCGGTTAATTGCCTGAGTTTCTTCGAACTGCCCATCTATTTGCTCCAAACCCGTGCAAATAATACATAATACTTACATAACTTACATACTTTAGGCACCTGGTCAGATCAATTTTTAATCCAACGAAAGTGGATTAGCTCGAATTTCAACAAAAGCTCTGCTTCAAATTAATTCTCGTCGACTTCTCCATTGAAATAAGCTTAGTTCGCATACGTAAATAACCAAATAACCCCATATTTTACTAAAAACTCGAATGCCTAATAAATCAGATAATATCAGCTTTAAAGTTTAGCTTCCGACGTCGTATGCGTCAACGGGTAGGAGTACAAAGTGGCTTAGTAATATCGGATCAGCTACTGTGGCATTGTGCACCTAGTATAAGGATATTTTAGACCAAAAGGTCTTATGGGATGGTCCTGTCTGTCCGTCTGTCTGTCCGTCCGGGATTTTTCCGGAAGCAGAC
>JAQFYU010002062.1:0-12829 GCA_034694905.1 Ceratophysella granulata
TGGTGTATCACATGGTTGAGAACGATTTCAGGATATATGAAATGTAAAGGACGAAAAAGGTTTTGCATGACCCGTAGCATGTCCTCAGAAAACATTTAACAAAAATTTAAGATCGCACCGCTAGCTTCTCTACTACTTTGTGTAGAAACCAGCACGGGATTTCATATTTATGTAGCCACTGCTAGCAAAATTCTTGTTGGGCGGATAATGTTAGACAAATTAGCGCGCCTGGCGGATTGGATCATTTTACTTTCTTCTGTAACACATTTTGGTTTAAATTCATAACTATGAACAAAACTCTTTATTCTATCAAATATACTGTAAAAGTATTCGTATTTTAACTACTGACCATAGCGATTCTAATACCTACCGTAAGTTTTGATGATAAAGATTTTTTTGGTTCTTAAATTAACTGCGTTGTGCCTGGACGGCCGGTAAATAAATAGTAAATATAGTAGGACAAGGGCACTAGAATGTTAAGCACATGAGCCTACCTACCGGCCATGAAGTTTAGTGGCGCATGTACTTGCGAAGAGGTTTTAGGATGAGCTATTAGGTGTGCTTGACTTTCGCCTTAGCCTTGTAATCGGATCTGGGCATGAACCAGTGCGTGAGATGACTTTCACCCTGACTTTCTCTCTCGTCTGCCTGCACACCCGCCTTTGTTTCCCTTTGTTCGTCCTGGGCTCAGTGGGAGAACAAAGTTGGGATGGCGAGTGAAAGTTGAGCCTGAGGGATGATTTCTTTCGTTTCCTTTTCAATTTGGTTCTTTCCATTGATTTCCACTATTGGGTCGTCCTGCCTGCTCCCTTCTTGGAATTGGACCTCAACTCACTTGTGACAGGATGTTGCGACTGAAGGACCTGGCCTCGTGTTCGTCGTCTACCCCGAAGCAATTGCCACGATGTACGGCTCAACCTTCTGGGCTCTCATCTTCTTCATGATGCTCCTCACGCTGGGACTCGACAGTTCGGTACGAAATACTGTCAAAAACATTCTAATACTACGTGATACCCGTTTCAAATACACTGTGGTTCAACAACGATAAGAAATTTCAAGAATATCAGAGGTTTAATAGAAGTCTTTTTAACAAAATGGCCCCAATCACAAAATATAGAAATATGTATATTGGAAAGGTCAAACTGGCTTGACGGGACTTCAGCTCATCTTTGAAATTGATGTCATATTCAAGACAATGCATGAATTCGGGGTACAGCTATAGTGGAAATATGCTGACCTTTTGTGACTATTAAATAGTGCAGTATGTAACACCTCGTTTCAATATCTATATATCCAGTTATATAAAAAGTCTTAAGCAGAACCCTTGATGCATACAATTGTCTTGAATTTGACACCAATTTCAAAGATGTAGCTAATTTGGAACGGTAGCGAGCTCCAGTCCCAATATATTAATTTGACCATGATGATAGTGCATGGTGTTTTTTGTTCGTGCACACTGCGATTGGCGCTACACCGTTCTAAAGACCAGTGCTATCTCTCTGAAAATAGTATTGATTGGGACTTCGTATGTATTGATACGATTTACCGCCAAGTGGGCACTGTCATTTAGGCTCAAGCGCATTTACAAGCAAAAATACTTCCAAAGCCAATGATTTATTATTAAATAGGACAAACTGAAACCCACAGTAAAGTTGCGCTCACCGGAATTACGATGAGTGATTTTGTGATCAGATACAGTATTGTACTTTGAACGTTTTGATTTGTACTTACTTGAAGTTCGGTGGATCGGAAGCCATCATTACGGCGTTGAGTGACGAGTATCCGTTGATTGGAGCTCATCGTGAAATCTTCGTGCTCTGTCTCTTCTCCCTCTACTTCGTTGTTGGTCTCGCCTCCTGTGGAGAAGGCGGATTCTACTTCTTCATGCTTCTCGAACGCTTTGCAGCCGGCTACTCAATTCTCTTCGCTGTCTTCTTCGAAGCCATCGCTGTTTCATGGATATATGGTATGCTTGCTATTAATACATTATTCTCGAGTTCTTATACCGAGTTTGAAGTATCAAAGCTACCACTTCATTTTGAGCCAAATTCATATTCAGGGGATTTCCACTGTGCTTGCGCTATTTCTTTGTCCGTTGTGTGCAGGTTGGTTCAAACTAATTTAATTTCAAGAAATAATGTTAAAATATCCCAATTTGTAGAATCGTGACATGCTTTTTAAATGTTGCCTCGTCTTCCTGCAGATGTGCATCAAACAGCTCCCAAATCAAAATGAATTAAAATTGCCACTGCATTGCAACAAGTTTGAAGATGGCGGCATAAAATATAATGATACAGTACAGTTTATGCATTCGTTTACAATGAATTTTGTGTACATTTTCAGGAATTGATCGATTCAGTCGTGACATTGAGGCCATGATGGGTTTTTACCCCGGAATTTATTGGAGGGTTTGTTGGAAATTTGTGGCTCCTATTTTCATTCTGGTAAACTATTTTCCAAACACTATTTAACATGTGTGTAATAAATTCCAATTGATAGTGTGGTTCTTCTTAGTTTATCATCGTATACGGACTGGTGGGATATGAGCCCTTGACCTACAAGGAATATGAGTATCCACAGTGGGCCAACGCTCTTGGTTGGCTCATTGCGTCATCAAGCGTTCTTTGTATACCTGGAATGGCTATCTACAAGTTGGCAACAACCCGCGGGACATTGCGTCAGGTAAATCAGCCACTGAAAACCTCCAGCCGTATTTATAATTTGTAAATTGTTTCAATCTTCATATCTAATCCCTACTGGTAGAGATTGAAGTTTCTCATGACACCGTGGAGGGATCACGTGCAGCAAGCACAGACACTTAACGGGATTCAGAGTGAAGTGATGCAAGTGAAAAGCAACGTAATTGGAGAACCCGTGTAAACGAATATTGGCTCGTGAGCGATTAACCAAGGCTTGCTCTCACGTTAAACATCAACAACATCATCCTGGAAGCTAGTTTTCCGGAAGGCCCAAAACAATCATTTTAGTAATTCACTACCCACACCCAAGTAATGTTGACATGTTTTGAAACTGAAATTGAGTTTGTCCGTTTCCAACTTCCCCACATCTCACAAACAATTCTTGCGCTTGACATACAATAATGTTGAGGAATTTACAGTCATCGAATCATAATTCTGATATTAAGGCGTATAGGCTCCTCCAATGGTGAACAAATTTTGGAGACAATTATAGTGCATTTATTAGTTAGATAGGCTTAGGTCTATGAGTGATGTTTGCTCTGCATAAATGACATTTGAAGTTTGAAATATGTCAGGTTTAAATCTACATCTATTTCTAGACTACTAACCCACTTGTATTATACTTTTAAGCCTTAGTCTACTTCTGAACAGGAATTCCTTCCTCTTATGAGAAAAACAGCCAATTTCTCATAAGAAAGAAGTTATTTTTCAAATACTAGATATGTTAAGTTATGCTGTACAATAAACTAATCTTCCCTCTTGGATTTCTTGTCAATCTAATAATTGTACAACCACTTTGGTTACTTTGGGTCCAATATTCAGGACTCTTCATACAACGTACTTGACCAGGTGCTGCTGGAAGAATTGAAAAATACTTACCTTCCTCTCCTTTCAGCTAGAAAATAACAATTTTGGCGTCACAATAAAATTGGGGAGTTTAGTCTAGAAGTTAAAGTGTTAAGGTAATTTTAAGGTTAACTACTAGCTTAAGGTTTTGTTTCGTGGATGGACAAAATCACCGGAAAACGATGTTGAATATCATTTCTCTTAATCGCCACCAATAAGCATCCGAGATCCACAGATAAACTTCTTTTGTAAAATCAAAACTTGTAAATCAGAATCTTGAAGAACAAAATCAAAATTCGCAAAAACTAAACGTGGGAAATTCTAAATTGCAAATTGATCGCAATTTAGTAAAGGTTTATATGTACGTATATTTGTCACACTGTGATTAACGAACATTTCTTCACGAATGTGCTTGAGTAGTAGATACTTAATCGCCTTTCGTGACGAAATATTCTTAACCTGTACATACATAATTTGATGTTAGAGACTTACGCCAAAGGGACAAATTAATTATAGCATTGAAAACCTTAGGATTCCTGGTTTACTCAATGTCAGGTCTAGTGCTGTAACAGACAGATCTGCGGTTTAAACTTTAATTTTTCGTACAGCTACATCGTACAGCAATTATTGGACAGACAATATTATATAATTATCCTGTATATGGCGGAAAGAAAATTCGAGACCAACCGAAATTGTTCTTTCGAAGCAACTGTACATTGTGAATTTGTTCGAAATCCGTAAACTATTACAGCAATAGAAGACATCTAGCCGAAACGCGGGTGCCACAGTCGAACGTTTTTTCAATGTTAAGAGAGTGGTATCCTCGAAATCTCGACAAGTTGAAAACCAAGATATGTCCGAACATCGGATATTTAAGCTCACCAATTTTCAAGATCAGGTGATGTTGTCCATCCTTGTGCGTACAGCTTTTACATTCAATCTACATCAGATATACGTAGATACTGATTGGGTGGCTTGGCTGGTAACTTCAACTTAATTACGTATGGATATACAAACTTCAAGTATGTAATCGTAGCTTCCCAATGAATAATGGAATAAACTTTTCATAAAAATGAAATCCATAAAAACCAAATTGCGTTACGCTTTATTTTTTATATTAATAATTTGATAAGCTTTGAGTTTTCATTTCATATCAACATGAAGCAATCTAATTATCGAACCGGATCAATGACAACTTTAGGTTGACTGGAAGGCTTCAATCTGAACCCGAGAAGACTTGGCTTCCCTGGAAAGGTATAATTATAATATTGCTGTTATATAGCAACTTCTCCACGTCAAAATCTGGAGTTGTTATTTTACAGTTTAATCAATACATCACCCCAACCCCAACCCACCGAATTCTAAACCGTGCATTTGAAAACCCACTAGGTTGCCTTAATTCAGAAACCAAGAAGTGGTGAACGAGAAGACTAATACTTGACACATCACTTAGCACCATAATAATCCGACTCTGCGGAGCCTCATCGACAAGCAATATGTAGCCATCCTTGAACGATGTGATTGAACGAAGTTATTATCGATCCAATGTCGCTTTTAAAAAAATTGAAAATATTAGCATTATATTGAAGATTTACTTCTAATTCCCTTGTAACATTAGCGAACAATTAGTGAGTTTTGTGACCAATACAGAAAACAGTAAAACCCAATATTTTCGGGTGAATATGTTGGAACTAATAAGTATGAATACTGGTTTATTCTACATAATGTCAGGATAAAATGTAGAATTAAGTTCTATTTTAGAAAGTAGCTGGATACATATTGAAAGTGTTTGTAAATAATGTACAATAGTTAAAAGCTTTATTATTGACACGACGGATATTGGCACGAGGTACAGTAATTTTGCGCTAATTAATTGAATTTTAGTTAGAACACTTATTAATTAGAACACCGCATGACTTCAAGAAGTGAAAACGATTCGATAACATTTTGCATTCATTTCATTTAACACGTATTCCATTTTGGTTTAGCATCTTGAACTCTATTTGCAACCGAAGCACTGTTGCCATGCCGCCAGAGCAACTGTTTACCTTGACTTCGAGAGAAAACAATTCGAGGAGAGGACACTGAGATTTTCAGCAAAAACAGATAGTAATGGAATTTTGCGGATCAGCTAAACTTTAGAACTGGTGGAAGACGTTGCTCCACACTCTACTACTACATATACGGAACGCATTTCCCGCTCGTTGTGCTGAAGCAATTTTGAACTCATCACAATTCAGTAGAATTTCTATTAACGCTCCGTCTGCTCAGGTCCAAGAATGGAAGACTACGAATTCGAAACACCAGAAGAAGAAACGAGGCGGGTGAATAAAACGATTGAGGAGCTCCTTTGGTTCTTGAGTGATGAGGAAGATCGGATCCGAAGTGAGCTGTTCTCTGAAACCGCGTTCGGAGACTACGAAGTGGTTTATGCAGAAGAAGCAGAGAACCCGAAGAACATTGTGCCTACGACCCGAGCCCGGACTATCATGACCAAACTCCGCAAGATTGAAGCTGTTCGCTTGCCGCGAGTTCTCAAGAGAGGTGGCCTTCGACCGTGGAGTACGAAATGTGCTCAGGCCAGTGTCCTCAACAAGCGCGACGTTCGGGTTTTCATACCAGGACCATGGCTCAAGTGCCCATTCCACCATGATGTGGGTGATGAGTACACTGGGAGTCCCCTTTCACCCAAGAAGGTCTTCTGTTTGAGAAAGGCATTTTCTCTACGCGCGATTCGTCGTAAACAGTAAGTTGGTCAATGTTCAACCTTACGCTCAACTTCACAACTGGACTTTGTTTATTAGTTACTTTGTTCTTAATATTTGGGATGGGAATACGTGTAAACTGTTAACTGCATCAAGTAGGTTGTGGTTTGTGGTGTGTGCGGAGTGCCAAACAAACATCGAAGTATGTTTCCAATTCCAAATATAGTATTTCAAAACCTTCAAAAATATTTTCTGGATTTATTAGACCTGGCTTTCCTAAGCCGTGGGGTGGGCTAATGAGATTGCCTTGTCCGTCTGTCTGCCTATATACATACAATAAATAACAATGGTCGCAGCGCAGAGGTGTAGGTATGTAAAGTAAATGTATGTGTAAATAAGCTCTAGGTTTTTTCAAGCAAACTAAAAAGCTCAGGAGTCTGATGTAAAATGAAATGTAACGAAAAATGGTATACTTAAAGGCGTTGAAGGATGTGGCAATGTTAAATTCGCTCATCCCAGAAACGTAACTGGTTAATATATCATCCTAGCTGCGTAGCAACTGCTTCCAATTAGTTAGCAGCGGATTTTGATTGCCTAGTAACTGCTTGGCAACTGCTTCTAAATGTGTAGCAGCTGCTTTCAAATATATTGTAACTGGTTCACACGTCTTAGTAACAGCTTTCGAATACACCACGGCTGTTTCCAATCGTATTGCAAATTGCAACTGGTTCTAACATCTTAAAAACAGCTTTCGAATACAAAAAACCTGTTTCCAACCGTATTACAACTGGTTTTCACTGTTTATAACTACTTCTAAATGCATAGCAACTGTTTTCTACTGCATAGTAACTGCTTAACAAGGCATAGCAACTGCTTCTAAGTGCATAGAAACTACTTCCCACTGCTTAGCAGCTGCTTAAATAAAACTGCACACCAACTGCTTCGTACTGTTTAGCAACTCCTTAATACTGCATAGCCTCTGTTTCCTACTGCATAATAGTTAATACATACTGTGACCCAATAGCCTGTGACTCATAAACTCAAATGTTTAATAAGTCGTATGGGTCCGGAGCTCACGTATCCAATGGCAACGTAAAAATTTTAATTCTTGCTTAGGATTATTCCCATGTACTGTAATGTAAGAGCATTTGTTAGTTGTCAACGTTGCCATGACACTTTTGAACTCCAGTCCCATACGACGGTTCCAACGCTATAATGGTAAAATTGGCCACTGGACCCACCAAGGGACCAACCACCCTACTAGGAAGGAGGAAAACAACAAACAGTCCATTTGCCCTGTTAACAAGTATATCTCTAAACTCAAACAAAGTAGGCCTGATTTCAAACGGTTACTAAAGTTACTTCCCGTTAAACCGAAATTCCAAAGTGAAATGTATTCGCAATTCACATATGTAGCCCGCGAAGAATCCAACTTTTTTTGAAATCAAACCGACTTCTAATTCTAAATTCAAAAACATGTATAGGTTTGAGAAGAAGCTGCAAGGATGCAAGTTCTGCAGCGGGACGGTGTTCACGCACCACAAGGATATAGACTTGCACTATGAGGATTACTTGGAACAAGTCACTCGTGTCAAGTACGTTAGCATTACAATTATCCAATCAGTGTTACAATTGACTGAAATTCGTATTTTGTATTTCCCGCAGCCATCCTAAGCAGGACTGCATGGCACAGGTTGATGATCGTTACTTCTACTCAGGCCGCATCCCCAAGAATAGCCTGCTTGAATACGTAATGAAATTATATTCAAAGGAGACAACTAGCTTCTGTCATTAATTTGGCTTTACTCCGTGATACAGGACATGTCATTCATGCCCATCAACGAACCCGTTCGTCCCCTGACGGCGGGTAGTGAGCTGAGTCCGAGAGCTGCCGAGGAGTTGAAGTACATGCTGGACCCAAGATGCTGTAACAGTCCATTCGTGGACCTTTCCAGCGATGTGACCGGGGTCTCCAAAAGAGTTCGCTACAAACGGATAAGCCCGAAAAAGCCGGTTCCTACTTTCAATACTCCTGGTTCTCGTCGGATCATCAACTTTCCGGCCGCCAAATCTTACGCGGATGTCAAGAGTCGTTACATGTTGCCAGTCAAACGGTTGATTCAACTCAAAGCTCCAGAATCAGAGGAGGAGGAAAAACCACGAAACCCGTTTCCAATGCCGGATGATGCGATTTACGGTAACAATTATGCTCTACGATCTTCATTATGTGTATACTGTACGAGCTTCCGAGATGAGCTGCAGCGCTCAAGGCTTTTGCTACCACTTGCGAAGTAAAACGGTGAACCATTCGTTTGACAAATTACAACAACAAGCCTAGGCACCGTAGTTTCATCTCAATGAAACTGTGCGTGGTTGTGGAATATACAATTGTTCAACTGTTGCTACGGGTAACGTTGAGCATTGAGACGAGATTCCTACTCCAAAACAACCAGGAATTGAAATAAATTTGCATTATTCCGATCTACGTTGTCTCTAACGTATCCTTAGTAACCAGCCAAGCAAAGAGTTTGTTTTAAATCGAAACTGATTCCATTGCCAAATGTTTCAATTTGCGTACTCTGGAATTTTAGAAGATCTTCCACCCACTCCGTCTTTCATGCGGAAGATCAAGCCCGTTTATCAGCAATTAAAACCGAAAGAGGCGAAGCTGGAAATCAAGCCAAAAATTGACCATCTCAAGGATTCTCGAACTGAATCGAAGCCATCCATTCGGCTTGCTCCAAAACCTCAACTTTCGGCAAGAATGGAGTTCCTTAGTCAACCTAAGCCACGTAAAACTCGGGCTTCTCTCAACCAACGCTCCTTGCGCTTTCGAACTGCGGACAACTCTCGTACTGTTCCGAAACCCAAGCCGACTACTCCCAATCTCCTCGTCAAACGAAACAACGCGTCTCTTACTCAGGGTGCCAAGAAAAAGAAGCTGGCTGTGAAGAAGCTTAATGGGAAGAGGAAGTTACAAAGGAAGGTAATTCAATTATTCTTGATTGAACTAAAATTATTTTCAGCTTGTTTATAATCTTATGAGTGGTTGACTTTTTTAAGTATCATTTTGAGACGCCTAGCTTCTTGAAAGTGTCGAAAGCTTTTTTGGGTTGAATTCAGGAACAGTGAGCACGCGGTAACCGCACATGGAGAAAGTTATATGGTAAACACCAGTTAATTCAGGTCAAGTTAGGTTTTCCGAAACGCTCGAAAGTGGTTACTACGGGCGGTTACCACGTGCTCACAATACTTGAATTCAACCGGGCTTTGGTTTGGTTCAAAATATCAAGTTTTATCTTCACCTAAGTTTGATGGTAATTCCACATTTTTAGGTGGAGTTTGGTCGAAGAAGTTTTCTAAACATAGTCATCTTCTGCGGTAAAAAAAACAATTTTTGCGGTAGCAGGCTACGTAGAACTTTTGACCGAAAACAGTAAAAGTACCAGTGTCTATTAGGTCCTACCGGTACGCCGTAACCACCCTTCCGTTTTGTAACCGCCATTGGCGCCCTTGCTCGTCCACGGTAACCCTTATCCTATACTTTGCTTAAACTTAACCTATCATATGTAAAATTAATTTACCCCAAAGTAAGACGCGCTTTTCGACTAACCTAACCTACAAAAGTGCGTGAAACGGGTGATTATCCCGAACAATAAAGCAGTTACTTTAAAAGACTACAATGAATAGTTATTTCTGTATTCAACCAAACGGTTTTTCATTTTTCTAGAAATCACGACAGGGAGCTATAAAGAATATAGGCTTGTAATCAATCCTGCTGTCCTGCGCATGAGCAATTGACCAATCCATTTGGCAAAATTCTATCGCAAATTAGGATCTTATCTTAAATGGTCTAAAACGAGTACTTATAAAGAGTTTAAAGGCCAGGCATGCGCCTAATTATATGCCGTTCGTATACTATCCGGAATATACGCTTTTCTTTCAGGTGAAACATGTACTTTCCGCTTTTGGCTTTGACTTCGACATCCCGCCCAAGTTGTCTGAAACAAGGATGAATCGAGGTGGGGGTACCAAAGCTAAGACTGAGAAGAAGAATCCTCCGACCGAGACTCAGCGTGAAAAGTATCGCATGTCTGTTCTGAAGATGTTGGAAAAGGCTTCTATCCGATCCAAGAAGAAAAAGGAAATGGAGCGGATTGAGCAGCTGGAACGAGGAATTGCAGCCATGGCCATTCAAGCAGGAGCTTCTGCGCGTGCTGCTGAAAAGTATGTTCCATCTGTAATCTTCATGTGAGCAAAAAACTTGAAGGACCTCAAATCACTAAATCATTCTTATTACAAAATTCGTCATGTATCGACTGACAAAGTATGTAAACTCTGGAAATACTTACTGGAAATAAACTCGAAAGCCCTATAGATTTAAATCGATGAATTATTGGGAAAAAACTTTCACCAGGGTCACGGCAAATCTTATTTAAGTGACTAATTCCCACCACAGTAGGATTTAATGGGATTTAATAGTATTTCAAGGAATGTATTATGGAAAAGCACGCTTATAAATTAAATCCATCGCACCTCACAGTGTGATTTAATGAGATTTAATTGAAAACCGATTTTCTAACTTGTTTTTCACACTTTGATGAAATGTCTGCACACCTTTTCTCAATTAAATTTCGACCTTTCACTAACCTTAATGGTGTAAGAACTCCAGATGGTCAGTTCGATGTCGAATTGACACACAGTTATTCCTTAAACCGTTCTGGACAACCTCCAAACTGGGTTCAGGATGCAGGGTTTTCTTTTGTAAACCGCTCAGAGAATCGTAATATGTATTCGTATGGAGGGCCGCTTGTCATATGTTATGGCATTGAACCTTATGTAGTTGGCTTTTAGCGTACACGACAAGTAACATGTCACATATCATCTTAAAGTAAACTAAATTCGGTTCAATAGATCAAGCGACCGTCCAAAAGAATGCATTACGATTCTCTGAGGGGTTTAGGATGCTAAAATTGCATCCAAAATGAACAATTTTTTTTGTTAAATTGTTTATGTATGTACTCACTCGTATGTGAAAAGAGTGTCTCGGGAAGAAGTTTCACACCGATCAGATTTTTTTAAAAATTGGTTGGGTCGATTTCGATTGAGTCTAAGATTGCACAAGAAGCCATTGGATGAATCCATGAATCATGACGTAGAATGTTGAAGACTTGAAAGCAGGATGGTGAGGAAGTGGGTATTTTAATGGATGGTTGTATATTTTAATTAAGAGCATATACTGAGATCATTCGGAAGATACATGCTCAAGTTTAATTGCCGAACCCTATCTGGTTTATGTGCTTGAAGCAAATAATGAAAACAAGGCTTGACATCCGGTTAGATTTCCATTTGGTCCGAGTCTAGTCTTTTAAGCAAGCCCACTATCAAGATTGCAGGTAAAAAGTGCCACAGAAACCTCTAACCCTAATATAGCCAGAAGTGCCTAAAAGAAGTAAGAAGGTTTTGAGTGAAACATGAATCTGGGCTTAGAGGATATGGAAGATGCAGAAGACTTGTTTTTGTTTTTTCTCTCCAATTCATTCAACGAAGAAGTTGGAGATCCACTGTCTCTACTTTACTCCACATCTGCTGATATTCGTCTACGTGGGCCAAGTAGCCTTCTGATTTGGCAAACGGCATAGGACGCTATGTGCGAAATTGATTCCATATTCTGGCATTCTGAGCAGTTCGACTCACCTGGCTAGCTGGTGCTTAGTGAGCTATAACCAAAGCTCTTGGAATGGCTCTTGTTCTTTGGTTCTTTTTATTATTATTATGCCGATTATGCGGGACACTTGGCACTACCACAAATTGCACTGTTCTCTTGTCCATTCCAATATATGTGGAGTCTAATGGCGAATCCGAAGCTGTGAAGACCAGACAACGAGTCGGCTCTCCGTTTGCCTCAAAGAGGAGTCAAAACAAGAAAATTATAATGCTCACGATCATAAATGCATAATATTATGCTTGGGCTTACAGGCATGCAAAATGCAAATTATGGTTATGGCTCATTCCTTTCTGCCATCTCATCATCAATGAACCCAGTCCCAGAATCGAGGTCGGACATTAAATAATAATAACCCTTTCTCACTAAAGTAGGGTATTCATCATAGCAATTCGCCTGCGAAAACAGACCTGCGAATCGAATTTTCACTTTTCGCTCGAGAATTCGCTTTCTAGTATTCATGAACCGGGCGAATCGAAAAGTTACTTTTCGCTCCGAGCGAAAACAGACTCACTTTTCGCTTTCGCTCACAGAATGCACGGGTATATTATTTCGCCTGCGAATTATTAAACTCCTGCGAATTCTCATGCAAGTGCGGGAAATATTTTTTGTTTCAAATAATTGTATCTTTCTGAAAACGTGGAAGGAGACGGAAATCCGTAGTCTAGATATTAAATTTACAAAATACATTCACATTTTGTATCCCGCACGGCATAATTCTGAAATGAATCCACCGTTGACATTGCCATGTTCCCGACCGGTCCAGGGTACCAAGAAGAGCGCCAAGCGCAGCTACACTAAACTGACCAACGACCAAAAGAAACAGTTATGTGCCTTAGTCAAAGCAAAGCCTG
>JAQFYU010002063.1:0-12826 GCA_034694905.1 Ceratophysella granulata
GATAAATATTTTGACCAGTGAACCGATTTTAAAGCATAGTTTTCACCAATCAATATTAAATCATGATTTTGGCCAAAGAACTGGTTTCAAATCATGAATTTGACCAAAGAACTGACTTCAAATCGTCATTTTGACCAAAGAACTGATTTCAAATCATGACCGAGACCAAAAAACTGGTTTCAAATCATGATTTTGACCAAAGAACTGGTTTCAAATCATGACCGAGACCAAAAAACTGGTTTCAAATCATGATTTTGACCAAAAAACTGGTTTCAAATCATGATTTGGACCAAAGAACTGGTTTCAATTCATGATTTGGACCAAAGAACTGGTTTCAATTCATGATTTTAACCAAAAAACTGGTTTCAAATCATGATTTTGACCAAAGAACTGGTTTCAAATAATGAATTTGACCAAAGAACTGGTTTCAAATCATGAATTTGACCAAAGAACTGACTTCAAATCATGATTTTGACCAAAAAACTAGTTTCAAATCATGATTTTGACCAAAGAACATTACCAAACATACACGACTGAAGATAGCCATACCTTATTTCAGAGATGACCAAATTGAGTGAGATCGAGGTGGAATTGACCCAAGATATCTGAGATTAGGCTGGACTATGACCACAGTATCCCTTTTCCTTTTCTCCACGCAAGACAAGCCATAAGATCGTAGGCATAGAGATGAACCCAGCATTCTTTTCCCCATCGTCTCAAGTGTTGAGGTTGAGAAACCGTCTCGCACAAGATCCTTCTACCTTTGTAACTTGTAACTTTAAGAGTACTACTCCACAAAGATCACTTTTCAACGCTGTCATTTTTTCTCAGGGACAATTTTTTTTATGTTCATTCTTCCATTTTTTTTTTCTTTCTACTCCGAGTATCTCCATCTCCTCACCACGGTTCGTGCTGAATCCAATCCAATGCCCTGTTTTAAAGCCATTTGGCCTGAGGGCCATTTTTTTACGTGATCATCCTGAAGGATAATATAAGATCCTGTACAGGATACAGACTCATCATCGAACTTGGGAATTGGGATGATGTGCAATGCAGTGCACGAGATGTTCTTATTCATCATTCCGCTCATCTTCTCTTCTCTCTCTCTCTCTCTCTCTCGTGTTCATCCAATGTAATAGACGTAAATTCTCAAGCGTTTCTGTTCCATATATTTTCTTTCAGGATTTTCTTGAGGAATTTCCTTGAGTTGATGATCGTTGAAGATGGCCTGTTCCTCTTGTGTCTTGTCTGGTCTGTCTGGTGTTCCTAAGTCATAAGTGAAGCGTAGCAGAGGGATGTCTTTTGAATACATTCAAAAGGAAGAAGAAGCCTTGAAGTTCCTCTTCATGCAAAAATCTCAAGTCAGGCCAGGCCAGGCCAAACGTTGAAAATGTAAGTTGGAAGGAGATGGAAAAAAAAATTATATATAACATCCAACAGTTTTTACATACAGTGGAAAAAAAATGACTTTTTATCACCATCTGAGAGCATCTGGTCTGGACTGAGCTAAATTTACAACTGGAAGAAGGGATTTTTTGGTTGGAAGGCTGCTGACGAGTGTCTGCACGTGTGTTTACCTGAGAAGACGAAACGAGCTAACGCTGCTCCTTCAGCATCTTTCGCCCAAAATATTATAAATAGAGTTGTGGATAGGGAAATGAATCGTTCTTAAAGACCGTCTGCTTTCAAAATCATGTTTCTTGCTACACTGTTCTTCCTTTCCATAACCTTCTTTCACTTCACCAAATTCTTGGGAAGATGGGATATAAAAATTCTGGGTTAAACAGTACAGAAGCGCGTATATCAGGCTAATCGGAAGGAGGCATTCCCAAGAATGCTCTCGTAAATAATGGAATCTTATGCATACCTAATGGAGATACTGATATCTAGCCTAGTCAAGCGATAGACGACGTTCTAATTCCTCTCAATTTATTATGCACCGATAGGATCTGAGCAAAAAAAAACTCGAAACTATTTCTCTTCTTAATCCCATGTTCACGATTCCAGTTGAAAAAGCACTCAGGAAGCGAGGCAGGAGCTCTTTGCACAAAATACAGTCCAAAATTTGATCCCAATCCTATTGTAAAATCTACAATAAAATTACGTAACGTTAGTTGGATTCTACAGGGTGGGCCATAAGATTGCTCTCTGCTTGAAACATTTGACAAGAACTGAGGAGGTCCTCGAAATTCCGTTTTATTGAACATGCCCCGACAGAAGATTCATTTTTTCAGATTTTTGATTGAAACTAGCGCTGTTTTCTTTAAACACAGCAAAAAATAACAGAATTATCACTCGAAAGATAAGTTCATCTCAACATAATGCTAATTTTTTCGCAAAATGTCCTTTTGTAAACTGCTCAGAGAATCGTAATGCTTTCTTATGGACGGTCACGTGCCCTATATTATGATATAGAACCGAATGTAGTTGGCTCTAAAGAGGATGTGGCATGTGACTTTGGCATAGGAATGCATGGAGTCAACTTGCCACATACATACGGTAAGACTCAACGGCATTCGGTTCTACGTCATTAAATAAGACACGTGACCGTACATACGAAAGCATTGCGATTATCTGAGTGGTTTACAAATGGAAATCTTGCAAATTTTTCCCATGTTTTCTCCCTAAAAAATTGAAATTGACCTTAAATTAGCTAAAAAATCGAGACAAGTTCTGAAATTCGGATTTTTGTTTCAGACTGCATAATTTTTCATACGAGCCTCAATTTTCGAGCCCACCCTGATTTTCAATGGAGCTTTTGTCATTGTAACTTTTTACATCAACCCAAAAAAGACAGCCTTGTAATCTTCTTCGCTACAAATTAAGACTCTCTCAAGTTTTTAAGACTTCGGATTGGGAACTCTTTTCTTTCATTTGAAAAATTAATAAGAATCTGAATATTCGTAGAAAAAGAAAGGGGAACGCACTCCGGAATGGTTTGTAATTTTCATATTTTCTCTTCCATTTTCCTGAAGAGAAGCTCAAATGTGACATGACATGAATGACACTCGAATGTTAATTTCCAAACTGTCTCTTCTGAATGTACTACACTTTTAGTGTTGAGGACTGTCATCGAGCATTCTACGAGTCCTCACAGCCCACAGCACTAATGATACACAAGCCTATTCCATTTATGTAACTCCTAACCATTAATTTATATTCTGACATGAGTTTTTTTCTCTACTGCTCTCCCGTCTCTAATTTGTGAGTCAGAAGTAGAGACACGACTTGGGTGCTTGATATTCAACCAGTGTTTTTTCTTTATATTCTATTTGGGAAAAATGAAAATATATTCCCATTTGCATTGTAATTTGTAATCTAGAATGTCCAACTAGTACTTAGTATGTAATTGTCAAAAGGGAAAAAAGTAAGTTGGAGGGTTTTGACTGTATGGAAATATTCTTCGTTTCCTGTGTATTCACTAGAGAGGAGGGAGATACATAATTTTCCCAAATAGACATTAGATTATTACTGAATGAGAGATAAGAACAACACCCAAGTGAGGAACGCCTAATTACCAACTAATTGCGAACCTCATCAGAGGGTCTCGCATATGTATGCGAGGCGACAAAAGTATACCGGAATCTGTAAGTTTCAATCAGGATTCGGCTTTAGGTTTTTAACTTTTTCAGTTCGTGATTTTTTAAGACGTCAATTTTAGAAAGTATTTTTGATTTTATAGAACCTAAAATAAGTTTTAAATAGGTTTTAAATCCCAAGTTAAGTCTAAATTACTATTTGTCGTCAATATTTTTCATTTTAGGACCTGAACAACTCTGCTCAGGTCAAAATATCAGCGACAATCTGGGTTTGTCGGCCTTGCAAGCCACTTTAAATTTTAAGGAAGTATGCTTAACCGTTAGAACCCTAAAATAAGCTAGAAGATGTTTTAGGGCCTAATTTGAGCCTAAATCCAATGATTTGACACTGCCGTGGTCTCTGGGCAATATTGACCTTTCAGGACCTGAAATACCTCTAAATTTCACTATAGGTCAAAATATGAGCGAAAATCCTGGTTTCTTGGCCTAGTTTGCCATTTTAGAGGCTAGAAAGACCTTAAATTATATTTTTGAGCCTAAATTTAGCCTAAATTCAAGTTTCCAGGCAATATTCGATCTTCCAGAACCTAAAACTATTTAATACCGACAAGGAGTTTCATGATGAATTTCTCAGCCAATATTGATCATTTAGAATGACCTTAAATTTTGGTTCTTTTCCTGAAGATGGTTCAAAATTGAACAGGCAAAAAGTGACAACACAATTATCGACAAAAATATAAATTGAAGTTTATTTGTAGTTAAACCCCGATTTCTAGAACCTAAAACCATTTACAAGAAAATTTGAAACGACCTTTTAGTACCTATCCTAAACTCTGAATTTTATAAAACCTAAGTAATGAGCTTGTCTCTAACGTACCTCGGAGGTTCGGTGGTTGAGTTTGTACGCCTTGTGACCATGTATTATTCATTTTTGAGCTATCCATCTATGATTCATCGCACACTCTCTAAATCCTGAATACTGAACGGAGAAAAAAGTGTATGTAGTTAAAGCCCAAGCCAGTGAAACATAAAGTGTCATGGATGACTACTTGTCCAATGAGAAAGGAGACTTCCAAGAGCAGTTTGGGAGGAAGACCGGGGAACTAAGCGTTTAGAGGATGTGAGAGAGCTTTTCTGTCCGGCCTGAATCGTTGCTCAACCTTTGCTAAAGTACTCTTTATGAGGTGAGCAAGATTTTCAGGTGGTGTCAGAGACTCTCAAATTCAACCAAGACCAGACAAGACTCAAAACACGGTTCTCCACAAAAAGTGTCATCAAGATCAACACTGAATCTTTAATTTAAAATATTTTTTAAGACATAGGATTAATCTAAAGTTTAAAAATGTTGTGGAAAGTGAAATTCAGAAGTAACATTGTAAATTGTAATCTGCAGATAGTATAAGCTCAGCTCAGTTGGGCTCAGCAATGAGACAACTTACTTAAACTTAAACGACCTTAGAATGTTAGACTACTCAAGTAAGACACAATTGTTATAAGAATTGGCTCAAACGGATTATATTGGCCCATCAATTAATTTGGGATTGAATTGAAGCTCCTTCAACTCTGTTGACCATTAATTTACATGAGTTTAACCAATTAGAATTACAGAATCAGTGAATTGTATTAATTTATACACTTGTTGCTCCATGTACCAGCAGACAGACCAGCAGCCAGCTATACCGCTGTGATTCTCCGAACGTGCAGATCCTACGTGGTACCTACTGTCACTCGGAATTAAGCTGAGCTACAGCTATAAACTGGCTCACACATACCCTGATACTTAAACTAAAATTAACGACTCCAGCCAACCAGCACGTTCCATTAACACTCTGAATTTACATTGCCTCCACCCTTTTTACACATACAATAATATTTAAAATTCTTTGGGAAGGCCAAAATAATGCATCCAGACATGACTGCAGCTCAAATCAAATGCAGTGGGTTCTCGAAAATGAGTTCATTGTCCTGTCAAAACTAGTATTGTTTCTCGACCTGTGTCACATCTCAAATTCAACTAACAGAAGACTTCTAGCAGAAGAAGAGCAGCAAATACTAAGGATACTCGGCCCGGCCTCAATCGTTGCTCAAACTTCAATTTGAGGTGAGCAAAGTTTCAGGCGAGTCAGAGATTCCAAAAATCAACGAAGATTCGACCTCCAGCTCATCTTTGAAAATGAAACTGCCAAACAAGACAACGATTAATTTTTAGATAGTTTTGTGTTGTAAATTAAGCGAAATAAATGCAATGCTAATGTAAATTTCTGGCTTTGTCAATCTTACCCCTTAGGTAAAACCCTGGTTGAACCCCAACTAGGAAGCTCTAATAAAATTGTGTTCCACTCCCACTATGTAATATGAAAAATATGAATCAATCGACTCTAAGCTAACATCAACGCAATATTTTCTGAGCAACCAACGTCTATCGCCTCTGTATTTAAACTCAGTAGAGTGCAGAGTAAATTTATTGCGTACATAAAACTATATTCACCTATGATGGCTTATGTCTCGAATCCTGACGATTGATGCCTAGTTTTTTACCCTTTTTATTGCAGGTGAACAAATTGAGTTTTATGCCCTGGACTCGACATAGTGGAAGCTTTGAGGAAAGGAAGACGGGAAGAGAAGAACACAGCATGCGGAGCAGGAGGGTTTTTAATATAGGCGATTCGGAATCAAGACAAAGTGCGACGAGGCGGAATACCAATAAAATAACTTTCTGGGTTCCATATGGAGAAAGAGGGTCGTCGTCGTCGGGGAAAGGAAATGGAGTTTTGGCAGAACGACGGCTCAGACGACTACCCGCATTTTCCATTGAAAGTCATTTGAGTCTGGCACGACAACAGGCGAGGTATATGGAGATAGTCCTCGCCTATTACCCCCAAAAACTCCCACATAGATCATTCGATGATATTAAACCACTCTCTGCTAATAAAAGTGACAAGAGAGACAAGTTGACTCCAGCTACATGGATTATTATGACTTTCTCTTTGTTTGGGAAATTATTACTCAGTCTAGTCAGCTACTTTACTCTGTACACATGCACACAGCCTGTCCGCTCCGCATGTATCTCTGCGCTTTCCCTTATCCCCCTTTATGTAAAATTCGAGTTTCTAGCGATGAGGGTTGTTTCCAAAGTTTTCGGTTTGATAACATTGACGTAATTCTCAATAAAACTTTACAGGAGTCTTATAACGTAAACCATGGGCGTGTCGAAGGATCGGATTGAGAAAGTTGAACGAAAAACGTTGGTACGTACGACACGACAAAACATCGTTTGACAAAATTCATCTAAGACATTTTCTAGTTTGAATTGAGTAAAAAGATAGAATTTTAGTAAGTAGTCTGACGAAAAATCTTAGAAAATATGGCCCAAAATAAAGATTTTTCGAGTTCATTGAAATCTTGAAGAATTATCTGCCTGAATTTATGCAGAGGTTCATTTTATGGCTGAAACCTGAAACAGCCAAAGCCACGCATTTGCTTTTAGCGTTAAAAAGGAGTAGAAAAGCCCTCGCATATGGCAACAGGAATTATGACCTAAAACTTAGTAGACAGCCCGCATGTAGCCGAAGCCAAGCTATACAACTAAGTCCAAAAAATGGAGCCAGATGGTGAATTTTTTCTCGGCAGTTTATTGCTTTCACACCTGAACTGAAAACTAGCTCAAAGTTACAGAAACTACCAACTCTGAAAGTTATGGAAAGTGGAGTCGTAAGTAATTCATGGCTGGACAGATTAGGGTCTAGGAAGAAGAGTGAACAGCTCTGGGGGCTTAATGTAAATCCATATCTATTCTCTATGCATGTAATATATGGAGTTTGTTCATCTCCGCTAAATTAAAAGCTGGTGAGAGTGACAATTTCACGTCCTATAGGCAATAAAGACCACTCTTATCACAAAAACAATTAGAAACTGGTTAATGGAACGAGAAATCCCAAGGAAAATGGAAATAAACCTAGTTTACTGTACCTACAACATGAAACTAGCTGGGGTAAGACGTCATATTCTAGTATTTGTTGAATCAAGTCAATTAGTTTGATAGCTTTGTTTACTGTCCAGGAGTTTCTTCATTCATTTCGTTGTCAACGTTGGAGGATGACCGAGGAGCAAGACTGGAAGAAGATGCTGGAGGACGGTTTGGAAGATTGACCGAAGAAACAGAATAGACGTTTCCCACAACTCCGCTCCATTTATCAATGATATCCTTTTGAGCCACCAACTCCTGGTTGATGTCATTCAACTACAGAGGAGATGAATAAACAAATGAGCTAGTATTAGAATTAAGTAGAATTACAAACATACGATTAGTTCGACACTTGCGTGCATCACGCACTTATGATTATTTATGAGCAGATTGTGATACAAGATTCATTATGCAAATCTCATTCATGCTCTCAATGCAATAAAAATGAGCGACTTGTAATTTGAGTGCGTGTACAAGTAAGTATAAACAAACACACGCCTTAGAATAAAAAATTACCAAATTGTCGTGTATCCTGAATTACAAAACTTTGAACTAGGTACTGAATTATTAACATTCGGCTCTTAGATTTATTTATACATAGGCTTGTCGTCCCTTCCGCCCATCACCAGTGTATTAAAAATTAAAGCACGGCCAATGTCCAAGTCCAAACCCAAACACCCTTGACTTCATAGCTCAGATTACCGATGAACAAGCTGTACTGTACATATTCATGCGAATCACACATCACACAAAATGCTAATCCAAAATACCTGACTTGAATTCTTTTGCACAACTTGAACAGAATTAGTCGCACGTTCACAGTAGGACTTGAATACGCTGGACATCATTTCCAATTGGTCCGATAGTGACTTTTGCGTTTCTGAAAGTCAATTTTAATATATTCATTAATTTTTGTTTGCATAAGTTGCTGTAAATCTGACGAGACAAGCACCCTTAGTCAATCTACTATTGGCGAATTATGACGAAAACACATGATTGAAAATTGGAACGGATTCAATTCAGCAATACAATAGCAAACACCAATAAACAGCGCATGGAAATTTTAAGCTGTGTTGTATTTTGTATTAAGTCATAGTCATAATTCATAATCAAAAGTCATAAGCAGCAATTATAAATTAGTTTTAGTCGTGTCATGTATATGTCTTACCTGTGGCGTAGTCAGCCAATCGGGGAAATTGCAGCCTACCAATTGTACCTTGGTTTTGAGATGACGATACCTCGCTTCCGCTTCCCAACTCATCATTAGTCGCTGATTCGTCGTTATCCATCGGTCCTATACCTCTAACCAATCCTGGTACCAAGACGCTGTTCACTGTTCACAGTTGACAGGGTTATTTAATTATAAATTATTTGGCTAAGGCAAGGGTGGTAGGGTTAACGTCAAACTTCAGATATTAAACGTTAACAAACATCAATTGTCAATGAAAGTTTTGCCAATAAGTAATAAGTAAATGTGGTAGGTACTTTATGACCTAAAATTGACGCTGATGAGACGACTGATGATGATGATGATGAATGGTAACCACTGTTTACTGTTAACGGTGACGCGAGACGCGACGGCACGGTGGTGAGGTGAGTGACTAGCTGGCAATGACGTGACTGGTGGATGACAAGAAAGAATAATTTTCAATTTACGAAGATGAAAGATGAAAGACTAAAAAAGGTTTGTTGCAACTTGTCAATGCACCAAAACAACATTAATTCAAAATTAGCGTCACTAGAGTCAATAGTTGGCAGGAATTCAAAGGAGTTGTCATATTTTATCTTCTTGTTCCCAGGTTCTTCTCCATATAGCAAATACGGTAAGTCACGAAACCCAGCACTGATGTTGCTTTTGCACTGAAAACACACCAAGCAACAACTCCCACTCACTCCAGGCATTTCGTGACGAAGTAATATTCTGCCGTAGTTGTCGTGTTCTTGGCGTTTTCGGAATGACTCGGATCTGATATTTCGGAATGAATTTCTTCCATCCGCGACCACGACACACGACCACGAATGCAAATTGCTATGCTACGTCGCGACGTCTCCCGCTCGCCTTTTATCTTTCTCATTCATCATTCCATTATTGCATTCCATTCCAAAATCTGACTCACCTTCTTCACCTCACTTCTGATCTGACTCGGACTGACTTCAAGTTTCAGTTTAAAGCCAGTCGAACAGAAATTCTTTTGTTCATCTATTGACTTTGCATACTTCCTGAACGCCGACTTCTTGGATTGATCACAGTCAACTCAACCGGACAACGGACACTCGTTAACAACAACAACAAGCAATTGGAATTGGAAGCGGTAAGCGGAACTCCACCAAACCTCTAAAAAATCTTTGGTGCAGCAGCTGGCAGCGGAAGAATGACGTAAATGCAGATGGCCGGCGGCATTCATACATCAAACATAATACATAATACATAATAGAATTATGTATATAACTACATACAATACTAACACTAACTATGTACATACAACATACGCATACAGCATACGGTATATCCGTGAATAACGTGCGTGCGTGCGTGCGGTGCCAAGGTGCGGTGCAGTGCAGGCGTTTTTTAAGATTGAGAGTTGAGACTTGATATATACGTTGATGCTGCTGATAAGACTACTGCTCGCTGCTCCTCGCTTATCTATGTTGTTTTGTTATCTCTCGTCTCTTATCTCCCAATCTACCACCACCACCACCATCTACAACAATGAGTGGTGGAGTGGGCGCGCGGTGGTGGATAAGATCGCATTTCATGTTTTTGGTTCTATGTTCTATGTTTAATATTTGATTTGATACAGCCACTGCGAGAATATGAGAATCTGTTAATTTGTAATTACAATTACAGTTTACTTACACTTTAATTTAATATGCTTCGATTAAGTAATGTAGTTGGAGTCTTGGAGTTGTGTAATGAATAAGTTAGTTTTATGGGTCAGACGTCAGATCAGACTGTGCGAAAAAGATAACCCGGTGAAAAAAACAATAGAAATACAAAATGCCTATTTCTAAAATGTAAAACAAAACGTTCTTGAATTTGAATAATCCATATACATAAGAACGTTGACCTAACATTGGCCACTGTTTGACAGAAAACACACTGACCGCGACCGCCAGACCGCCAGAAGTGATACCGAATCGTAGATCGGGAATCGGGATATTTGTTCGTTCATTCATAATAACTTAAATCTTGTGGATTCTGGATTCTGAGTTCAATTCATTAAAGCACATATGAAATTGCATTTTTGATGATGTTACACTTTCTATCATCTAATAATTAACAAGGATATTTTCCGATTTTTACAATCTAAAAGTATAGACGCCGAAGTGTTTGCTATAAGTAAACAAACTGAACCTTGAGCAGTCCGCTTCTATTGCGTTGTCTGTTGTTGACGTTGACTTTGCGCTTATTCCTACATACTTACTGCGCTCCTCTAAATATCTAACGGATGACATGACCCACCTTTGAACTAAAAACCTTTCTTTTTCTTTAAGGTCAACTTACGAGCTATTCACATCCAATTCTTCAACCTCAGAGGAATAATGCAGACAAGTCATCAAAAATCGGCAAGACGAATTTCAAGCCAGCGCTCGAGCACGCAGTTGAACGATGGAAGTCCTTCGTTGGCAGGACAGATCGTCCCCAAGCGGTAATATAAGACATCTGCTACTCATATAATGCTGTTATCTCCATCTCCAGATATGCATACTTTCTCAGTACTTACTAAACTTGGATCTTGTTCAATTGTTTTTCAGCCGTTCCTCCGGCAGTATGAAGACTAGCCTTCCGCCTCTAAAGAAGCAGCGACTTTCTTCATTCGTGTCGAAAGTCTTCTTCGAGGACGAACCGGGCAAGTACGTGACAACACACCATAATTTTATATGCCACAGTTATTTACATACATAATCTTAGGGTTACCTTGATTAACGAAACATGAATTTCATTAAAGATTAATACTTTTTGATATGACAGGGTTGATGTCGAGGAAATGGAAAATCCAACTGCGGAAAAAGCCGTCGTGGTGAGTGTAAACGGCCAAAAGGAAGTACGATCTGGAATCGCTCAAGAGGTAATACAAAAGCGTCTAGTTCTTAGGACTTACCACCAGTCGATCTCATCACACATATTCTTGTGAGTAATACTTTTGGTTAGCTAACCCTCGGAACTGTGATTTTTTAACAGGGGGGTGATTATGACTACGAAGCTCAATGCTCCGAAGGTTGCGAAGGAATGAAATGGTACAAGATGGATTTCAACCCTGAAAAAAAGCAAACGTTGGAGTTGATTGGCTGTCCTAGTGTAAGCTTTTCAAATATGTAGATACCAATGATTGCTACACGTTTAAATGGGTGTACCAGCTCCAACTAAAATGATAACTCTTCAACAGTGCCAGCTGATGGGTGAAAAGGCTCGAGTGACAAGACGTTACGTCGAACCCGAAGAGGAACGTCCACTGGAAGAGGATAGTGATCTCAAAACTATCCAGGATTTCATGTTCTACATGAAAGATGTCTGGGAACAGAATTTCGGAACATCTGACGCACCAATCCAGTTTCAGTGCGACTCTAGTGCCGTTGAAATCTGTGCCAAGGTAGCGGTTGAGCCCGAATCTGGGCTTGAAAAGATTTTCGGAAACGTGATTCCCACCTTGCCCTTTGGAACCGAATATGACACACAGGAAGAAGAATAAGAACAACTTCAGCTTTCAGCCTATTCAAAAATTGCTAAGTATCTTCTCAAATAAAGTTAAAACATTTCTCTTATAAACCAAAATAGCACCAGTACGGTGTTACCTGGTCCTTGCTATGGTGATTTGTTATTTGAAAATAGTACAAAGTAATTGTTCGGCATTCGGCATTAACATATCAAATGTCAATTTCAGTTTTCAAATAATACAATTAACTACGTGGCTAAGGCTAAGACTTAGGCTACTTGTTGAGAGTCTTCCCTGGTACTATGTTCCAGTAAAACTACCGTGACTACCCCTCACGGCCGATCCGAATTCGGAATTGTGGGAACAACCCGGCTTTTGTACCCAGCAACTCCGAGTAGATGGAGTGTTGTGTGCTACAATGACCCATCCAAGTGCATGCTACATTTTCCCCCCATTCTTTTTCCCTTTTATGGACCACCAATATAACTCGGATGATTTAGATGCAAACGAGTTTTTGCATAAGTGTTAAATTAAATTGTTAACACTAGAATATTAATGACCAGAGGACAGAGAATGTGGCTCATAAATTAAAAAATTAATTATTTCCTCAGTAATGTTTTGCTCCTCCAGCTGTGTCCTGTCCATAATGGGAAGAATTGTTAATTGTT
>JAQFYU010002064.1:0-12826 GCA_034694905.1 Ceratophysella granulata
GCAAATTAATGACTGTAGTATAATTTAACTCAATGAAGCTCAAGTTTACGGAACTACTAATGAGAATTCGGTGCTATATTATAAATGAAGTGTTATACAGGCTCACAACTGGAATTTCCAGTTAGGAGGCAGAGTTGACGTTTTGGAACGACCTTTGCTTACCTCACTCACCTCAAACCATAGAAACACTTTTTCTTTTTTAGCAAAAAAAAAATATGTTGTTTGCCTATAAGACGACCAAGTGCTGTGTGTCGTACGGATGAATTGCTTCCTTAAACAAGAATGTTGGAGCTTAGAGCTCAAGTCAAAGCCTCGTAATGTTAGCCTAGCTCATATTTCGCCTTATAGAGACTAACACTAAGTCGTTCATTATGACAGATTAGAGCTCAAAGAATCCTTCCTAACAACAGGTATTCCATGCCATTAGGCTGATGGACGCCAAAGTATAAAAAAGCTGTTTTCTCTCTACTCACTTCGCTCGACTGGCTTCTTACTATCCATTCTGCTTTGTGTCCATATCCCAATCCCAACTATTACAACAAAAGTACCTTGGCTTCATAATATTATTTATACCATTCCGATACTTTCACTTTGGAGTCATAATTCATAGTCACGACCATCAGTCGTACAATACTCTCCTGGTCACTTTTCAACCTCCTCCGCCGAGGATCTGCATCATCAACAGGCTGTAATTATAATGTTCAGTCAATGCATTGTCCGTTTCAAGTAGTAATTACTGCAGAAGGTGGTCTTTTAAGTTATACAATTTTGAACGGATGTAAAATGCAAAAACAAATGTTAATTTGCAATTTTTTAATAGATGACTTTTTAAAAAAATTAAACACATTTTGATTCATTAATGAAATTGAATTGTGCATTGAAAATTCTATATTATTTTTCTATGCAACTTCCTGGCAGTTTGGTATGTTTATTTTATTTGTGTTTTAATTTGCAATTTTTTGTAAAGCAATTTGTTTCAAATATGTAAGTACTTCAATTTACTGAATATCTGAATTTATTCCGAACACCAAAAAATTATGACCAATGAATTAGACACAAATAAATTCAAAACTTTTAATCGAAAATACATTCTTATATGTAGATTTACCACACATGTTCAAGAATCACACTGAACGCAATTGGTGTTCGAATAAATTGAAACATTTTTTTATTATTTTAAAATACGAAAATAAATTGTGGAAATTGTATAATTTACCAACCAGAAGCAATGATGATTGTGATTGAGGAAGTTGTGGCATATAAAGCAGAAAACAGAATCAATGCATATATTATATGCATATATTCATATCCGCACCCGCACACATAAAAAATTCAAAAATTCTCGAGAATCTATCATTTGAATTATTCATAAAATATTTTTATGAAACGTAGAAGAGGAAAAAAAAAGTGAAAGTGAGTCTAAAGTTCGATCCGAGTGTATTAAAGGAGAACAGGAAATTCAAGCCCAAATGCAATTCAACTTCTGAGCCACAGCTACCCGAATCACTTCCAGGTTCCAGCCAGGTGAGTTTTTGTTAGGAACAATCTCTGTACATTATACACTACATTATTAAATATCTCGAAAAACCAGAACTGAATCAAGTTTCTAAAACCTGTAAAACTGAACATTGGAGTTGAAAACGGGTTGCCCTATATTATGCATATCTTTATTACGACCATCTCCATTCCTAGTATCCTTCTTATTTTTTGCAAGTCTCCTTCTTGCCAATAACAATGCAGTTCAAATGTCCAATCAAACGCCTTCCCAAGCTTTGAAGTTTTTGTTTGTTTCTTCTTTGATGTTGATGAAACTCCTCGAGTCAAATCCAAACCTCAACTTGAGAATGCATTGTAGGTGAGAGACAGGACAGGTCATCGACTCACACTACTTCTTTCTTTTCCCTTTCAATAGGCGGAAGGAACAACATACTCAAGAAAACAACATCTTCCCTTTGTTCAGCGTAGGAATCAATATACACGGAGTTTCCAGAGAAGATCTTTACATGAAACGTCTTCTACGAAATTAGACCTTGTCAAAAATCTTCTAATTCGTGTTCATGGGCACACCTCGTAATTTAATCCGAATAAATCATGAATTTAAGCTAAGTAAAAAGTAAAACGAATATCATATTAATAGGGTGCTAAAAAAGTGGATTTGACGTTAAAACATGAAATTTACGGCAAAATATGAAATTGAAGATAAAAATGTCACGTTTTTGTTAATAATTTGATGGAACACTTCTTCCGCTGTATTAGATTACAAAATCGCGAAAGACAACAATTTTTTAATTTAATTGCTAATTTAAATAAAATAAAATATTATTTAATTTATCGCTAAATTGCTTAATACTCAAAACAAAACAAACCAATCCTCTTCTTTAAATCTTAGTACTTAGAAACGATACTTGAACTCGCTCCAATGAAAAAGTCAAGTATTTGAATCTGAACTGCACTCCAAACTTTGTATCCAAATATTTCCACTACAAACTGCACTGGAGTCAGTTAAAAATAGTTTGAGAGAATCCAGTTACTGGAACTGGATCTCGAGTCTGGACCCGGAACACATCATGAGTACCTAATAAGGCAAACTTTTTCCTTTCCCTATTCCCATAAGTAGAACATAATTCCAAAGTAAGTGAGGCCAGGCGAAAAGAACTTTCTCCGTTGTCGGGAAGGAGAGACACGGGGTCCAATGTTGGGCAAATAAAGAGGAGAAGGTGGGCAAAGAAATCTGTTGTGTGCTTGTTGCGTTTGATTCCTGACTCTGAGATGGTCAGCAGTACAGATGACCTCTCTCTCCTACCCATTGTGACAACTTTACTCCTTGTTACGAAGGGTTTCTCCATGCAAACACCCAAGGAAGTCCTAGTACTTACTTTATTATTATAAAACTTTGAAAAATTTTATGTAAACTTGTTTCAGAAGAAAGGTGACGCGTGATCATGAGAGTTCCTTCCTCATTCCCCTCTTCCTTCAAAAAAATAAAGTTTTAAAAAAAAGTTTCACTTTAGTACAACAGAGGAGTAAGTTTGTCGTAGGAAATGGAGAAACTGGAGTAGTGTCCAAATATAATTTCACACTTTTGAAGAAACCTGGGAGATTCCGTTTCCTCCTTTTGGAAAATGGAGGAATTTCTGGTACAGGCCTGGCCTACTGTAGAGTAGCTGAGAATTCAATTAGGCAAGAAGGCAACCTTATTAATGCAGTGAATGCAGAGATCAACCTTGCCTCTAAAAATCAAATTGTGCATGAAGGAAGGAAGGTCGTGGCGTCGTAATTATACATAGACACTGCAATGTAAGAATTCTTCCGGGATTGATATTGGTAAATACGATTTTTTTTTCGATATGAGCCAAAGTCAACCGCCTTCTCGAATGAGGCAAGCAAGGCTTGGCTCTTGGTTGTACTGGAATTTTTGCGTCAACCGTTGATTTGAATTTTGATAGCCTCGTCTTTGGGCAAGATTAATTTATAGAATATAAACTGTGATTATTCGCATAACTGAACCTAAACTAACCTTTTCGCATATGGTTAAAACTAACCAAACCAAATAGCATGAGATTCTGATCGGGTAGATGAGCAATAGAACCAATTAAAATGTAATTCAATGAAAGTCGAAAAAAAAACTTTTCAAAAACCTGAAATTTTCAGAGATTCAAAAAATTTTAAATCCAATTTCTAAAATAGTTAAAGCCAAAAAGCGCAAAGTCAAAAACCGCGACCCAAAAATATCTCCAGCATCTCGGCAAATCTAACCTAATCTAATATCTTACCTAAAACCTAATCTAACCTAATATATCGTAACTCATAATTTTAGCATCATTATTAAAACAATTAAAAATATTGAGCATGAGCATTAGCAGAATTCCGATGCTGCGCTTTTTGGCATACGTTAAAAGCAACCTCATTGTATATTTATTTTGTACAAAATTCGTACCTAACCCAATTTTACCACTAATACAAGGCAAAATAAAATATAACAATACAAACAAAAAATCAAGCAAGACTTGGTAGGTTGTCATGGCAACGCAGCAGATACACCTAGAAGCCTCATACAAGAACACGAAAGTTTTCCACAGACAACCTACGCCTGCTAAAATTGGTTTTTATAGAGCTTGGGTCTTGAAATCAATTAGGCTTTCTTAAAAGCCGTCATAATTGATAGTCAATCGTCGTCAAGCTGAGTTTTTGATGGGAAGCTGGTTGAATGGTGAATGTCATTGAACAAGTCTAATCACGTAGGTCATCAAGAGCCTTCGTCACTGAGCAGAGATAGTTCTGTGTCCTCCGCCTCCACGCAAAAAGCCTTCTACCTGCCTACAGGAGGGCCGCTCATTTCCATAAAGCTATGCTGTCTACTGTGCCTGCCTGCAGCAGTCAAGAGCAAGCATTTATGCATAATAGATTATGCCGTGCACTACAATGCTGCTGGTGGAACTCAGGAGTGAAGATTAGCTTGTATTATTGGTATTGGTATTACGCTTTACCTTCAAACCTCCGCGTTCTCGCAAAAGGCAACTCACTAATGAGACATTGAATAAACACTGATTGTCAATGTGAGACTTTGAGGCCTTGATCCTTGGTTCACTTTATTCGCATTTAGTCAGTCTTGAGCTTGTACTACGAGATTTTTCGATTTCAACTTCGAATCCCAAATCAAAACGGTTTCTCACGACTCAATATTTTGCTTCTTTAATGCACATTAAATTTGTACTAGCGCAACTAGCCGTAGCCATACTTTGATTTTTTTAAAAATCCTTATGAACAAGGTTTTTGGAAACAATTTTTATATGCTGGGCAGGTTAGGCTACAAATTTTGTGCACAGCTTTAAGTTACTCGATTTAAAGCCATGAAATCGATGATGATTTGGCCGAGAATACTTATTTTCTCCGCCAGCTGGTGCCATATGCTGTTGCATATGTAGAAATCTGAAATTCAGGTTAATCTTATTTCCGCTTCCCATTTCAAGAATATGGTATTCCTATTGTTTACTTTTCGGGACGACGCACCGCCGCAAGAACTAATAAGTGCTGAATCTGTCAGTTATTGTCATAGTAACCGAATGCAAATCAAAACTGAGCGGGACGGTTTGCAGTAATTGCACTTTTTTTGCCTAAAGGTTCCTATTAAGCACATCGTCGATATTCGATTTCCGTAAATATAAAGTAATAGAACTAGACCATCATAGATTAGTGTTTTACACAGCTGCGTGAGCTGCTAGTAATCACCTGTCGTCTGCTTATGAAAAAATTAGTATATATTGGCAAAACTACCGGGAAAAGCATATCCGAGAATTCCCGAATTCTACCTGTCAATCCGTGTGTACAAGGCCTACTCTTATACAGTATTGTTAAAGAGCCGTAAGGCGAGAGCTGTAATATTTTAACAAATGTATTTGTAATTTGGAAAACCAAACCACGTAATATAAAATTCCTCCAGTACTTGTGTTGTGATATGGATAATTTGGGAGGACAGGTACACATGGTTCCAACAAATTCCCAGACTTCCATACCCACTCGCCTTCAGCCAAGGTCAATAAACACATATTATTAACAAGGTCTCTAATCAGTATTTGCTTTTAAAACAGGAACAGATACAAAACAATACATACTACAGTATGGAGTAAGTAGTGGTCCGTGCGTATCTTGAGCCAGGCAGGCGAATCACCTTGATAAAGATTATTAAAAAAAACGACTTGTCTGACTACGGCAGCTCGAACCATGTGAGCCAGACACCCTGTTCACCCAAAATCGGAGGAGTTACAGATGATGAGTGCAATGTGCAATGGAATAATCCCTTTTCCTTTCTGAATTGAATGAGCGTGCTAAGTTTTGGCGTGCATTGGCCCTTGTCTAACTTTTCCTGAACCGAGTTCGTGTGAATGTTGGAGATGCTCCTCGTCGCCTTTGGGAACGGATGGAACAGGCAGAGTGCATTCTCTGACCCACTTTACCCTCACAACAGAATACTTTCCGCACAATCAAATAAACTACACAAATCTTGACAAAAGCTCGTGTAATGATCTCATAAAACGGTATACTCCATACTTTTGGAGAAAATTCTCCGAATTCTTACCAACACGTGATGCCAGTCAGGTTCTGATTTGAACAACGTGCCCCTACAAGCATCCGTATCATGACACCTGATAGATTGGAATTCAATTTCTTCATAAGCACATTTTTGGGCTATAGTTAAATGAGGGTCGTTTGTTTAGTACAATCACTCTACTTCCGAATTCAGATTATCACTGGGTATTAAATTCATTCATTGGAAATTGGAAAATTGGAAACAAGGAATTTATTGCACACGAGGAGCTCATGTTTTGGCACAGGTATAGGCAGAATATGTACGAATGTCTATGAACACTCGTACGTCAACGTCAACTCACTAGTGTTCACATTTCACCATGCTTCCTATTCCTTTCCTATACGTCTGCTCTACATACAGCACAAGTCGATTCCTATGTAAATTATCTGTAGTCTAGCCTTCAATCCCATTTAAAAAGATACACAAGGTCTTAAATTGCATGAATCAGTACACTCTCGACTCTACTCTAATCTGGAATGACTCTCTTCCCTAATCTCGAATATAAATGATAATATTATTTTTCACGAACATGACAGAAGAGAATAAGTCAATTGGCTCGTTCTCAATGTTGTTCTTTTGTTTGTATGTGTAATTTGTATAGTAGGATTCTGAGTCGATTCCGTCCGAATATTTCTCTCCACTCTTTTAATTTGGAATTTTTAAAATGGCTTCAAATAGACCAATCAGTGTAAAAAGTATGTTTTAATATGGAACATTTATTTTTGGACGAATTTTAATTGCATATTTTTGCATATTTTGACGTTTTTCGAATTTTGTTTCATATTTTGAACTTTTTAACATAGGTATTTTTGGATTTTGCTTGCATACTATGCCACTTTCTTCTTCTATTTCATTAAATTTCGATTCAGTTTAGTTTTTTAATTTTTAGTATTACTAGTCACCCATTTAGTTTTGAGCAATAAATTGTTTTAAATTTCAATAACTACACGTTACTTGACTTAAATGTCATGTTTTTCAAAATTTAATGCGTAATTATTTTTTTGCAGAATGGAATTCCTACAAAACATTAGTTTTTCGAGATTTAAATGTCTATTTTGAACTTCAACCTGTTCTGCGCATATTTTTGTGAAATTATTTAATATTTTATTTAAGCATATTCTGATAGTGTTTTTGCATACGAATTTTTCAACGCATTTGTAAAGTATCAAACTGGAAAAGATTATTTAATTTATTCAATTATTTATAATAATTGGTAAGCCGCAATTCATCAGAGATGCCTCTTGGACTGGATATTAATGATGATTTGCATTGCATCCAGCTGAACGATCTCTTAAGACCTTAATCCCTTGTCTGTAATTGGCACTTAACGCTTCTGCTGATTATTAATAATTACAAACAGAAAGCCATGTAATTCTCGTAGATGTACTTTTGAATGTGTGATTTCACCTAATCCAAATTAGGCATATGGAAAAAGCATACAACAATATTTTCGTTTTCTGTTCCTGATTTATGATCACATATTACAATATTTAAATATCATGGGCCTAGACCAACTCATCTTTCAAATCCAATGTGACATTCTATTTATAATTAAAGTATCCTAAATTGTCATTTAACAATTAGAAAGTAGGACTTTGAAGTCATTTTATTGCTGCCATTTAGTCTAACGTTCTAAGATACTCTTAATTACGCAATTTGTTTATATAAATAAATTCGCATGCACTCGTTGTAGCTTGGTCTATATGGCGTATGGCGTATGGTTTACCATTATCTTGAATGTGTAGCCAGCGTGGTAATAATATTGTAGTTCGCTTTATTGTTTTGTAAACACTAAATCTTTCATTCATTAACAGATCCTGTTCATCTCATATCCGTGAATTAATTCACCATTTGATGTGATGTAGTTAAGATTTTTGAAATTCAATTATAAAATTATCACTGTCATGGAATATGCAAGATTTCCAAAGAGTGTCTTCATATGATGTTGAGAACCGAATTAATTTTTGAAATGTTTCATTCAAATTATTCAAAGTCACGAATTTCAAAACTTGCCAAACAAATAAAACCTACTTAAGCCCATTTAATGCTGTTCACCAATTTAAAGCAAATTATTATATTTATGCCGCATATTGCAACAAGGGGATACATCTGCACTGCATACCTTGTACACAGAATACGTTAAGTGTGCCCGTCCACCGTCGTGGCTCCAACTTCAGGACTTGCCACATTTCTACAACATGCGTCCGCTATTAAAACCGAGAAATACGGATACACGAATTCCTGCTTTCAATTTATATTTTCTAAATTTGATTTTTATATCTAGAAAATTTTGTCATTACTCAGCCGAATTTAAACGAAATCTGAATTTAAATAACGGAAGAATTCCGTGTAGTCGAAATACTTGATCTGAAGCCTTGGTAAGATGATTAGTCTGAGCTAGAGACTTGGACAAGATCATATTTTTCTAAAAGTCTCGTTTCATACATTGAATCTGAATGGAAAACACGAATTGAGAGAGTCTCGCAGAATAACAGTTTGTTTAGGATGAGGAATGAGCTAGAGTTTAGGCCTAGAGAGGAACACATAAAGGATTTGTTTTTAATAATGCAGAGCCAAGGTTAACCTTCTGGTAAGTGAGTAATAGGCTCAGTTGTTGTGTCGTGCTACACACACACGTAGGATTTCGCACTCGGCTCTAATGGGACTCAACAGAAGGATGTGCATATGCAGAAAAGTCTGAAGAGCACCGTAGTGAAGCTGAAGCACTGAGTCTCCCGTATAAAAATAAAATGAGTAATGAGCCCAGTTATGTACATACTTAATGACTCTTTGAGTACATACAGAGAGTGTGAGTGATTCTTTTGCTCCCATCATCCTTCGCCTCTGCTCCTCTGCATATGTGGGCATTGGAGAGGTATAGATGACACGCTATAGGAGTAGGTGAAGGACATGACACAGTAACCCTCACCTACTCGACTCCGATCCACAGACTACGCCAGAGCTCTTGATCATCTTGTCAATCCAAGGATGGAGACGACTGATCATTATCCTGATAATCCCTCCGTTTAAATAAAATACTCCGCTACATATGTACAATTCTTAACCCTAACTAGCATTTTCACAGGATTTTTTCCCCAAATTACAAAATAATTGTCAATGCATGTATGTATTGTATCATTTTGCTGGACTTAAAGAAAGATTTAATGTAGATAACAAAGACTCAAATTTTTAGCAAACATTTAAAAATGAAGCTGACGTTTCAAATTCAGAAATTTCGAAAAATAGTTTGCGTTCATTATATTTTTTTCAGAGTTTTTGATTCGATTCGTAGTGTAACTTTGAAATATTAGTTGTTAAAAATTGTAATTAAGCAGATTGGTTCACCTCGAAGTATAGCAAATTTTAATAGATTCTTGTGATAACTTTCGTAAAATTCGCATCGCCAAATCTTAATAGGCATTTTCAACATTTTTTTCACGTATTAAGATTTAATATAGGGATCCTGGCATTTATAAACCATGAGTTTAATATAGAGCGGCTTTGGTTGGACTTTTCAATTTAAGCTGCAGTAAATATGGAAAATATTTGCTGAACAAGAACGTGTCTATCAAAAAATATGGAAAACCCTTGAATATTTTGTTAAATTAAAACGAGTTTAAATGTCAATACCGAATTGCACTTTCAATTTTGCAGGTTAATTTTAAGCATTTAAGTCAGATAATCTGAAAATTGTCGCATTCGCTAAATATGAAAAACTAAAATTAGCAATTTTAAATCGGGGTTTGACCATCTTTTCGAAACTTTTCAAATACAATTTTTCAAAATCATCAGTTTGACGTGATTTCGTGTCGATTAGTTCATAATCTCGCACAATTAAAATGTCCAATTGAGAACTGGGATTAAATAATTGTGGCTACTCTAGCATTAAAACGAGGGTCATCAGGAGATAAGTACAACAGGCCGGATGGCACGCAAAGCAAAAAAAATTAAATGCTAAAACAATAAGGCATTGCACTGCACGTACGATTCCTGTCCTGATGAATAGAATTGATGCTGTATCATTGAAATCAGACTAATCAGACTCATTATCATCACATCACGTCGTAGTGTGGCACAGACGGTAAACCCATCACATATTATACAATACAATAGGTAGTAGCTATTCGAGACCTCTGATGACCCTGCTAAAAACAGTCTCAACTTGAATGGAAAGACCTACACCCAGTTAACCAACTACTCATGCATATCATTAGGTCAAGGTGATTCGGAAATCAACCAAGCATTATTTCTACACTCGCCTACAAAATGCGGAATTAAATTGCTAAAACCATTTTCCAGAAACTGCAACACATCCCATCCCATGCATCTCTGCTCCTGACGAGTTTATTGACCCTCTCAATTTGCAAACAAGTTTCAGGCTGTAGCAGACACATTGTTCCTAGTTGATGACTCCTTCCCTGCACCTGAATTGACTGATTACCTGATGAATACCAATTACTACAATACGACGTAATGGTGATTACAAAAAACATGTTATACAGTGGAGCTCATCAAAATCCGCATTTTGTGGCTTAAGAACCTGAAACTATCAACATGGTGTAATTAGAGAAGCTGAATAGTGTGTCCAAAGTTCCAAACACGACATGCTCCTTACTTACTCACTTTCTCCAAAGATATTGAAGTTATTTTCTTGTTTTGCATAAACCTGATCTTGATCTGTGCACAAAAATTTGAATCGTAGCCTTTGCGCAATAAAATGGAATACCTAATTTCAATCTTGGATGAGGCAATCGAGATTTGAGCTGAAGCACAGATATCAGTCCGACCTGGAATTTTCTGAGCTAGAATCTCTGCCTAAACAGATCTTTGTGTCAATTCTATTTTACAACTTTCAATTTCAATTGGAAACAATGGGAGGAGCAGAATAAAGGACGGCTTCTTGAATTTGAATCTTTTCCGCACCAGAAAGTCCATAGTAATCCAGCCTGGTCTGCCTATTTAAGTTACGGGACGACCCTTAAAGTTTATTGTAGTGACTATGTGTGTGCCTAGAGAGAAGTTGAAAATGTGATTCGAGGGAACTGAGAATTCCATCAGTCAAAAAGACTTGGAAGATGAAATGTGTTGAGGTGCAAGAGATTGGGAAGAAGGTTTTTGACCCAAATCTAGGTTAACAATGTTTTAGAAAAACACGAATCAAATATAAAGTCCCTTTTTTTTTTTTTTTTTGGATTTTCCTCTTCCAACCAGAAAGAACAAAGGAGACGACGTAACTGTAGGAACCAAGTGGCAAAACGTTGACCCCCCTCCCCCCAATTGTAGTAGGGATATGCTCGTTGTATGGTACTATTATGCTGTCTCAACAAGATGCCATGTATCATATCATATTTATCCTTGCAATCTCATAATCTAAGCTGCATAATTCAAAGTGTACTCAGACGGAGGGCGGCACTTATTCTTGTACTAATTAATTCCTAATTATCTGCATCTGACATGTTCTGTCTGCAATCCCCTTGAGACAGAAAATAGAAATTCGGGCAGATCTTTAGTCTTAGAGAAAACACTGAGGCTCACTCGTTTCTTTGAATAATTAGACTAGACAGCACAGCACTAGCCCAGTATTGAGTTCTGTAAAAAAAACATGCAAGTGTAATTGGCTTTTTTTAAGTTTTTTAATGATGCTAAAAATTCTGATAGGCTATTTTCAACTTTATACGTTGATGCATCTCAGAAATGCATGCATACTTATTTTGAGTCAGTAAGTAGTTTTTCAATTTTGAAAGTTTGGACTAAACTGTCCAAACGCTTGTATGAGATGATTAAATTTCGATTGGCCCTGAGTCATAAAATTTCCATGGGATAATATTTTTCGCTCAGCTAATAATTCTCTACTTTAAACAAATTTATTTTGGGTAAATGTGAATAGTTGGCAAACTTTTTTCTTTAAGAATTAAGGAACCACTTATTAATATTTTGAATTTTGGCACAATCCGTGTATCACGTGTATGCAGCATGGCGAATGTTGGATCCGCTCTACGAGGTCAACTACGCATTCTAGTACTTGGAATTTAGCTCACTGAAGGATAAAATTTAAAAATATTACTCCCAGATTTGAACTAATTCGATTGAACTAAACAGAAAACAGGTAAGTAGGAGATTTTAAAATATTGGCAATTTATTGAAATGTCCCCAAAATTAGGTTGACATATGCTTCAAATTAATTAGCGTGTAAGTTTTTGAACAATTTTCGGTTTCCACTGAGCGATTTGTCAATTGTCAATATGCTGGCGGCTCAAGTGTTTGGATCTGGTCAAGCGAACAATACAAGTAAATTTAAAATAGGTACTTACAATTACAATTCGTTTGAAATATAAATTACAAATTAACAAATTCAAAACAAGTCAACCGAATTTTAATTGAAAAATGATTTTGAAAACCTAAAACCTCATTTCTGAAGTTATTTTTCTCATTATTTGGTAAAAAACTGTCATTTTCATTTCCAAAACAGACTTGCTGCTATTCTGACATGAACGCTTTCATAAAAATGTTCAAAGGTGAAAAATACATAATACAAATACCGGCAAAAATTGTTTAAAAAATTAATATTTTCTAAATATGGTGATTTATCCAACTTTGCAAACGGATCAATCATTCGTCATGCTTTTTCACACCGGTGGTAACTGGCGCCAAATTCAAAGCATTAGTAGGTCCTTAAAGTCAATGCATTTGATCCACCGGGTTGCACCAGTGCATCTTGAAGGGTTTGATATTGGTTAG
>JAQFYU010002065.1:0-12824 GCA_034694905.1 Ceratophysella granulata
TAAATTGACTGAAGAGTTCCAATTTTCCCAATGCAATTCTTTATGGACGTCTAACATTGCGCCCCAACCTGTACCCCTGCCTTAAGCCCAAACATAAATTGCAAACAAGAAATATCTAAACCAAAGTACAAACTCATATTCCTAAATAATTGAATATTTTCGGTTACGGATTTAAAATTTCAATTTTCGCTTGCCTGAGTGTGATTGATTGTTTGAGGATGTATTGCATATATATTTTACACATTTCTTTTCATGCTGGGCAAGACACAAGCCCCAACGCAGAAAGTTGTAACATGTTACTCAACCAAAAAAGGTCACAGAGGCGATGAGCTCTTAAATCAAATGAATTTACTCTGCTTGGAATGGAAAAACTTAGCTAATCCCCGTCAATTAAAAAAATAATTACATTTTTGAATTAAATTTTAAATTAAATAATTAAAATCTCAATTTTTCAAATAAACATACACCGTCATATGCACCTCGAGATGAGTTACGAGTTCGCCAGCAATTTGGCGCGAATAATATGCCGAACTTTTTGTTTTGCAGTGGTATTATGTTGGGATATGCTAATTGATGGTATTTTGTCATGATTGCACATTTGATGGAAGGAGATTAGTGTTAGTGGAGCTATTGTACATTTCGTTCATAATGCTAAAAGCTGTATTACTAGCTAACGTTAAATCCGTCTTCTAATGGGTAGTATTGCACAATTTCGAATACGAGTAGCGCGCTAGTGTGTAACTAATTAATTAAATTTAAAAATCGCTTAGAATCTCGAAATACAATTTCATGATAAAATATTTCAATACTTTATCTAACCCTACCAAATACAATATAATATACTATTCAATTTTTAACTATTCACCCTCGGACTTGTTCCCGCCCAATTATCGCCCCCAATTGCCTATCACCCGCCCAATTGTAGATCATCCTATCAGGGTTAAACCATAACATATAGAATTTGCTGACAAACAAAAGCATGTATGTACTTGCTTGATCTCTGACACATGTGTCTCCCTTGAACCGTTCCTGTCCTGACTGAGTGGAAGTAAGTTTGGTTCGTTCCACCGTAAAAAGCCTGAATCATCCATAAATAATTCATTGAAGCTGAGAAATGAAACTGGAGGAAGATAATTATTTTTGGGATGGGACAGAGACTCCTCACTCTGTCATCTCTATTACTCTCCATCTCTTTTACTACCTGAGAGCCCATAACCCTAAACCATTTTGATTATTAGAAACAACTACCATCACCATTATCATTATTCTGCTACGTTTGGTGCCTCAAGTTCTTTCAATGTCTTTGTTTATGTCGGGGCTCTAACCTCAACACATAAATACTTGTACGCGAAACGGGGAAGGTGGAGGAATGGAATATTTTATTGCTTTTTCGGATATTTTACTATCCATTTCAAAGACATACAAAATATATTGTATGGGGTACTCTTGTGCTCTGGTACTTTCACTCTCTTAAGCTGCTTGGAAAAGGTATAATCCATCCGAAAAATATGACAACATAAAAAGACATGCACTCACTGCAACCCGCTTTTCAAATCCTGACTTGTCACAACAGGAAATTAAATCAGAAGGAAATGCCTCACTGAAATCCGGATTTTAAACACATATTTAAATCAATAAGCGTTCCCCGCCCGTAGGCCACAGAAACACGCCGCGATGGGGTGTGAGCCCACGTTCCCAAAATTATCACCTCGACAAAACTCACATTACTGTTCCATTAAGGGACTTGGAAATCCCGAATAGTCCCTAATATATGTCCAGGTTCAGCATTCCCATATCATTCTCTGTCTCCGTAATGGAATACTATTGCTCCACATTCATTCAGGATTCAGAATACATTTGGAACCAAGAGAACTAAAAACAGAGGAAAATGTATTTATTGCCCAATTTCGGCTGAATTATGTGCACCTAACCGAAATGCAAGGAGAAGTAAAGTACCATTGGATCCAGGTTGAAATCCGTATAACCAGTCAGGAAAGTAGGTTATAAAATGTCTGATATTTCATAATTTAGTGCACCATTGCATCTCCTCAAGAATTTATTAAAAAATTAGGTCATAAATATCCATTAAGTTCAGACATGTCTTGGATTTTCCCTGATACAAGAAACACGAGATGATGTATGGTATTAATAACTTCTGAAGATGTAATTGGACTCTGGTGAATAGCAATTAGCAAGTGGAAATAATCTTAAGCACTTAGGACTCAGACAGAAACCGTCTCTAGACTTGAGTTCATGGGTTTGACGGAAATTAAGCCAAGCGGGGGTCCGACTCCGTTTGTTGATGTTCCAATTTCCCATTACACGCTTTGTTTTCTCTTCTAACTTTGTAGTGCGGACGGGAACTATGAAGTGACGATCATGACGAAGGCTATACTCAATTATACGGGTATTGTGAGATGGAAGCCGCCTGCCATTTACAAGTCATACTGCCCTATTACTGTGGACTACTTCCCGTTCGATGAACAGACATGTACGAACAAACTTTGGATTACATTTAAATTCTTCGCGTTTTCATCAAAGCTTAAAGCACTCGAAGACTCGAAGCTGAAGTCCCAAAAGTTAATTAGAGTTTTGGAATATTTGCATTAATTGTCAAACTTGAGATCCGAATGGCCTTTCCTAAATGTATTTTGAATAGCACGCTTGGGTTCTAAATGTTTGTTTAAATATTCCATAAATAACATCTTTCAATTGAAAATAGAAAAGTTGTCTTAAATTGGTTAATTCAATCTAACTGCATACATTAGATTCTCTAGACTAATTTGGATAAGCTAATTTTTGTCTCACCACAAATAAGTACGATTCTCTCGCAAAATTAGCCAATTTGATCATATAACTTAGCTTACCAAACTTTCACATCAAACTTCTTCCGCATATGACAGATCTGCTAACCAAAGTTAACCTAACCCTAACCTAACCCAGCCAAATTTAACCGCAAAATGCAAAACAGTCATCCTTGAGCGTTTACCGCAAGTTAACTCAACAAAATGAAATTTTTGCATCTTACAGTGAAAGTAAGTTTAGGGTCAGTTAAGTTATTTTCCTTTGAGAATCGGATATATCTGATTGTAATCATTTAAATACCAACCCAAAAAACGTACCAATTTAATCAAACGGACCAAAAAAATTTAACTGAAATGGACACAACGAGAGTTGTTTAGATTCGCATAGTTCCGAACTCGTTGCACTCACTTAGACTGATCCTTGCACATGGAACACTCATTAGCATTTGGTTCTTATTTGAATAATTTTGTTGTATTTAAACAGGTACAATGAAGTTTGGATCCTGGACCTACGATGGCTACACGGTAAGAGCATATTGCAAATTCCTTTCGCTTTCGGCCAAATCCTGATTCGCATTCGTGTTGGTCCAGCTGAAGCGTGCGGGATGTGGGCTCGAGGGTCAAGCCCACCTTGCATGAATAGAAATTTATGGTGGAAATGCGGGCGAGCGAGACTGAACTCGTATTTTATTAGATTCTTAGTACCAGAAAAGTCCTTCTATTTACTCTCACTGTTCCGAATTACATGCTCTGAAAACTACAGACTTTCTCTCACGTTTAACTTACTCTGTTTCCGTCAACCTAATAAAACGAGCAACTGGAACGCTCTTCGTGTTCCGCAGGGACAAATGGAACATGAGTGCGCTTCCCTTACTCCTCCGGATCTGTCTCCCTTAATGACACACAACCTGGTCACGAAGTGTAGCTCGTAATCACTCGAGCAGTAGGCAGTGCAAAGTGCATGCAAGTGTGATCCGTGTCTTATTCCGTAGTCTTTCAAATGTACGTATTTACAGGTCAATACTTACTACTAATTTCAGTTGCACTTAACAGCGATGTGCTTGTTTCCATTTTCTATTCTTTTCTATTTTATTATGGATCAGCAGAGCAGAAAATTAGGTGAAGTAATTTTGAAGTATTTCGTCCAATTGGATCTCTAATCACAGGGTTGAGCAAAAAGATGAGCAGTCTAAGAATCTGATAGGGATTGATATATAATTCGCGAATTTCAAAGACCTAATCGGGTTCGGAAAGGTTCGCTTAGAATCTTACAAAATATTTATGTGTATATTCAAATCCGGTTGAATATGCAATATATACTGTAACACTATTATAGACAAGACATTGTTATGAAAATTGCAGCTTGTGTTGGGTTCTGGTGTGCAGCGCATTGCCCAAATTTGGTTGAAATAAGGATTAATGTAGAAATGTAAGGTTCTGTGGAGAAAGCTCTTTGAAAGCTCTCGTGTATGTAACCTCTGGTATCGCTCATCTTTCATGTATATTTCAACAAAACTAACCAAATAAAGCCAGCAATTAGTCTAACCTAACACATCCAAAGGGTTAGCGAGACCAAGGCTAACAGCCTGACAATCTCTCCACAGGAACTTACATCCGACTAGCTATTTGATTTGGGGACCTTCGCATCACTGGTTTATTTTGAGATCCCAGGCCCAAACAAGATTCGTGACGGTTCAACAACAAGGGAATCTATTACACCATAACAACGAAATTTGAAACGCTGAGCAGCTGCAAGAGATAAATCGTAGTGCAATCTTAATTCATAAATAATGTGAAAGCTGCGTAAATCCTTTCCTTCCAGACGGGACACAGCATGAAATATTTACTAGTACTGCTACTACATACATTATGTTTATTACATACGAACACACAGTTGTGCACTTTGTACCAAGTTGAGTCCATTGGAATGGGCTGAATTAAGTTCCGCATTTCGGAATGGGAGCAGATAAGAGCTGAGCTGAGCAGTCGAATCTTTATTCGAAATTCGAGTCGCAACTACTCGACCCGAGTAACAGAAACCCCGTTTTTCTTGTGCATCTGTTCCTTCCAGACATTTATTTCTGGAAGCCCACTTAGTAGGAACATATCAGTTCCAAATTGGGAAACAATAGGGACCAGAGCCAAGGAGCCGGGTATTTTGTTTATAGAGATAAGCGGAGAAAGTTCTACATAATCCAACTAGGGCTCAGAGAAAGTAAAGTGGAAAATGTTTTCTGTGGTAATACGGTAATGCAGTCGGAGTTGTTGGTTGGAAGCTCTGTGCGGACTAGGAACTTCCTCACTCAAAATACATAAATAAATATATTTGGAGAGGATGGGCGGAGAGGGAATAGAGGCAGTGTGATGCCGATGGGAAGGAAACTTAAGTTGGGAGAAAATAGGATGATAATACACAAACCTGTCAACGGCAGTTATGGAGCAGAAATTTATCCTACATGCCTTTTACATTCAACATTGTTTAAACGTCCTATACTATTTGCTTATGTCAATACGTTTATATCACACTCAAACATATTTATACACCATCAAGCCTTTCCAGCAAAGTACCGAATTTCGTTGTACTCCAGTGGAGTGCTTTCATCTCATTTTCAAAACAAAAAGACAAATTGTACGAGTACGCTCCAAGGCCAAATTTTGAGATTCCGTTAAAATGCACTTTTCATTTCTATTTGTTTGTAATCCAGGCAATAAGTCAGTTCACAACCTAATGTCCGAATCGTGTATAACTTCAACTCAAAGATTTTATTTTGAATTTTTGATCTATGAAAGGTTGCAATAGTTAAGAGTTTTCATTTTTGTCATTTTTGGAATACATATTTTGAAAGACATGCTCTTTAAACAGTAAATTAAGCAATGGCAATGAACCATATGTAAATGATTCCAACTAGTCCCGAGACGCCTAATAGAGCTTAGCATGCACAATACACAATTAGTAGCTTATTTTGATACACCACACATACTAGTCAAGCCAAATCGTGATGTTCAAATAATTATAAACTTATAAACTTAGGGAATAAACTTATGAAACCCAATTTTGTAGTTTAGTGAAGAATCACAGCTTTTGATTTGTGTTACATTAAAAATAACTTTCAAAAATGTTAAATAACAACGAAATTATGCATTCCATATTTTAAAAAGGGTTCAGACTAAATTCCTTCAAGTCAATAATATTCCAGCAGACTTAACACGCCAAGAAACCCTATACACGGCATGGACAATTTTCAATACATCAAAAGCGGATTCCATAAGACCCTTCCGGCGCATAGGACCAGAGAGCAAGTCGTTTTTCTATTCTGGTCCAGAAAATGTGGATGGATAGATTGTAGATTGTATAGGAAGGAAAAAAGTTCTAGGAGCGGTTTTCTTATTCTCTCTCTTCCCTCAAGACATAAATATCGCTTTATTTTAACAACCCGCGAGAAAGCCATTGCGTGGAAAAAACCTATGAACATTAGACTAGCGCCATAGACCTTCTGCGCTAGGCTCCCAAGTAGACGCTGGAGCATTTTCCTTAATATGCCTTGAGCTCATATAATGTAATGTGATGCAATATAATGTCAAAATGTAAAGAGGAGACGACGACAAGTGATCTGCTTCTCCATCCATGAATCCGTCCTGCGAATACCTGCGAATCCCCAACCACTCTCCACTCCGTAGTTGGCTCAATGGAGGTGAATGTAACTTTAATGCTCTGCTCTAGTGCCCACCATCCGTCAATCCCAGAAGTCTATCAAGGAACCTAAATTTGGCGCTAGAGTCGTAACTTTTACGAGATCTGACTTTACAGCCACGTAAGACTTTTAGTACCCAAACAGATCAAACGGAGGGCTTCTGTGAAATGCAATTAAATTGATTGTCAGTTGGTCTCAGAAAATAGCTTAGAGTATAACGAAGACAAATAAATAAGCCTTCCATTATTACGTTAAGTCATCCTCTTATAATTATAGACTCGAATTTAGACTCCGAGTTGAAAGAGAAGAGTCAGGTTTCGCAAAAGTTAATATGCGGAACCACTTGAGTTAAAGTACCAAGTTCTTCCATCTTGAGAGCTGGGAGCAGATATCAATAAACATGGAATAGGCCGAGACCTGGAGCACTTCTGTGCCGGTTGAAGGAGCAGCAAGGAAACCTAGCTGGAAAAGAGAGATAAAACAGCTTAAAAGACGCAGTGCTCCAAAAACAACAATTTGAAAGAACATGACAAATGAGTTTAGTTGTGGACGGGAAGTGCTTCCAAGGTGCTCTTTGTTGGCCATAAGGAGCGTTGGGTGGTGTAGAGACCTATTGTTACTTTCACTCACTCAGCCGTACTCAAATTCTTTGACAGTCGTACTTCGTCGATGGCACCCGGTCTTGGTTGGCTTAGATTCTCTCAAATGTGAACGGGTTCTATGAAAACTCAAATTCTTTATCATCCACTTTTAACATAATTTCTCAGCTTTCTATGCTCTGTGTTAAATTGAAGCTACGATCCATGATAATTTGACTTTAGTTAAATAAAGTGTTCCCAAATATTTTATGGCGTTTATAGTCTTGATCAATTTCATTTGGTTTTTGGGCTTGTTGCTCTAAATACAATCCGAAAACTATAATTCAAAATTTTGCCGAATCATATCGAGTTTTTAAGAATTTGCTCAGCATATTTGCCATTCATGTGCAATATTCTGCTTATTTAAGGTAAATTCTGATGCAAACATGGATAATCTGTTAAGTGCAAGCGATATCTTGACCGGGTATGTTGTTACTGGTGCGGTAATTATTTAGCATTTGGAATTCCTCCTAACTCCTGTGATTCGTGATCGTCCTGTCGTCACCATTAGATTGGAGTAATCTTTTTGAAATCGTGTTTCCTCAAAATTGAATTCCAAGACAAACCTAACCTTAGATTAGACAAGTGTTTTTATACGAGTTTTAATCGCGTCGCGCAATTAATCTATCACAGCATATCGATGCTTTCGAAGCCCATAAAATCCGCGGCATTAAAAACCGTGACATAATAACCGTGACATAAAAAAGCGAAACACCACCGAGTACTTTAACAATAAAAAGCGCGGCATTAAAAACCCCGATATCATACACCCGTTATTAGGGATGACGTCCTGTCCTGGTGCTTGAGTTTCCATCTCATTCTCCACGCAGGTTTGGATCTATAGGTACGATCCCATCCTAAATTCTTATCGCCTGTGGGGTTTTTTCTCAACGGTGCATTTCTGGCAGTGTTTGCTCCCTATGCGTAGCACGTATTTTCGTAATTATGCTACCTGCGGACGGGTGTACAGACGAACTGATATGAAATGCATGACAGTGAGTTTTCCTCCTGGTCACTCGAATGAGCGATAAAAACCATTTATCTTAGTATGTTAGTCAAAGATCCCTGAATTTTAATTTTAATTTAATACACCCGTTATTAGTCGCGCTTATTGTTTCGCGCTTTTTGTCGCGGTTTTTAATAGGCTCGATGCTAGCCTAATTATTGCCAGTGACAAGCTAATTTTCCCTTTCAATTATTTTTTATAAAATATAACTCCATTTATTCCAACTTACTCATTTTCTATTTACAATTTTGTGGTTTTATATTGTAAAGTGATTCCCTTTTCCTGGACGCCGTTGTCCTGGAATGAGAAAGCCTGACTCATATGACATTCCTCTTTGACTCTTTCAGCTGGATCTGCGCCACATCACGGACAATGGGGATTCTGACGATACTGAGATCGGGATTGATCTTCAGGACTACTACATTTCCGTAGAGTGGGACATAATGAAAGTCCCAGCGAGACGGTCTGAGAAGTACTACAGTTGCTGTAACGAGCCCTACATTGACATCATCTTCAGCATTGTTCTGCGGAGGAAGACGCTCTACTACACCGTGAACCTGATCACACCCTGCATCGGGATCTCCTTCCTCTCCATCCTTGTCTTCTACCTGCCCGCCGACTCGGGCGAGAAAATGTCACTCTGCATCTCCATTCTCCTCTCCCTCACCGTGTTCATCCTCCTCCTCACCGAAATCATCCCGCCCACCTCCCTCGCAGTCCCTCTTCTGGGCAAGTACCTCCTCTTCACCATGACTCTTATCACTTTCTCGGTCATTGTGACCATCTGCATCCTCAACGTCAACTACCGCTCTCCCGCTACCCATCAAATGTCTCCATGGGTCAAGAAACTCTTTATTGAGTTCATGCCCAAAATCCTATGCATGAAGCGGCCGAGCAAAGATGAAGAAGAGGATGAGATGATGGTGGACCATCATGCTCATGGTCTCCTGGTCACGAGTGGAGGTGGACCGTTTGGGAGGACGGGGTCAAGTCTTCAAGTTTGTCATGTACATGGGCTGAATCATACGGACGGCGGGACGGACTTTGGGCACTACCCCAATCTACCCTCACCTATTTTCCTCAGCGAAAGTGAAGCACTCCGAAATAATTTTGGGGACTTGACAAAACGATTTCCAACGGAAATTGAAAAGTCGGCCACTCATGCAAGATTCGTTGCTCAACATATGAAAAATAAAGATCGGTTTGGGGTGGTAAGAATTTCCTTTTCTTTTGTACATTCACTTCTCTCAGTCTCAAGCAGCATGGTTTTTAGATCGACGTTTTCGATCAAACACTTTTCAGAATCTTTTAGTATTTTGCATTGGAAATTGCGGATATTCAATTCACATTAAAAATAATAAATTCCTGCTAGCACATAATTTCCACTTGTCAGGTACACAGCTAGGGAATGGCTTAATTCGTTTTTCCGCCGCAGCGAATTTCGAGCTTATGATTTTACTGCGTTGTTCCAATATTGTCAAGTTTTTCACTTCTCATTTTCGAATATTTTGAAGTTCTTCCAGGGCATATTTCCATATTTTGACGTTTTTCAGAATATTTTGGCAATTCCACTGCATATCTGAGAATTTTCTATACATTTCTGTTCAAGCTATATCGAAGAATTTTGGGTTAGGGTTCGTTTTTAAGTCTGAAAATTGATTTAAATTTTAAACCCTGGGTTTCTATGGTACAACTTGGCTGACTGGATTGACTTCCATGAATTTACTTTTTTGAAATTTAAATCAGTGTGTTTCATCAAATAGCTGGTTTACTTTGCTTTACTGTTGGCATTTTATTGCATATTTTAGTGCAAATGATATGAACTAAATACACGGTAAATTACGGAAAGTCACGGTATTGTGAAATCAAATATTTTCAATCCCGCACAAAACGTATTTGTATGTTATTGACTGGAGTACAGGCGGATTTGGAGCATTCAGATGAGTTAAGTTAAAGGTATATTAATATTTTTGTATTATTTGTTTAATTCATATTTTTGAATGTTCAGTTCGAACTTCAAGTTGTATAACCTTCAAAAAATTGCTCAACTTTTAAATTCATTAAAAGAAAAAGCAGAAACGGGAAGAAGAAGTTCACGCGCCCTACTGGATCCGCACCCGAACACAGTCTTACTTCAAGAATAACCTGGTTGCGCTTATGACTTGTGGTGAGACAGTTTGAAAAAAAAACGACCAAGAAATCAGAATTTCAATTTCCCAAGGATATGTTTTGTCAAATCCTGCTCATTTTATGTTTGTCCTTTCTTCCCTCGTCAAAGAGTTTGAAGTTTCATCTCTTTGTGCTAGGAGGAATGACCAAGTCCATACAAAGGATGATTGGAAAGGTGGAAGTTGAGTGTGGAAAGATATGATTCCCGTCTGATCCCTGCACACTCTGATCTTCTGATCTGGGTTTAGAGGAGAAAATAGAGAGACGGGGAGATGGTGGATTTACTCGTCGAGTCTCGAGTCTCTTTACTTGGATTCCGGTTCTTCTTTCTCTGCTCAAACCAATTCCATAATCTCCCTTTCATCTCCCCTTTTGTTATTTGAATTCAGTCCTGGTCTCAATCTCCGCTCTCTCGACTTTCACCTTCATAAACCCAACTCGGCTGAGAACAATAGTGTGGCACGACGATTCGTTCAAGTCAAACGCGACAGTCCTTGGACCATGTTGCGAGAAGATTCGTAAAGTTGTCAGTATTCAGGATTTATATTTAGTATTAAAAATTCATTTTCACAGAAACATGTTTCAGTTTGCACATGTCACAGTTTTTGATTCATGAATTTTGAAACGTTTTGAAAGCAGTAACGAGCAGCTTTTCTCATAAACTGAGGAACATCTCATAGCATTTTAATTTTAATTTAATAAAAACATTAGGTGTAAAACTAAAATTTTAGTCAAGTTTTGGTCATACGAGTAATGCTTCTGCCATTCTATTTCACTCGTCTATGAAAAATTCTCAACAATTAAGTATGAAAATTGGGGTTTGTGGATATACCCGTCGGTAAACATATACCTTCGAACGCAATCCTAAACCGATCAGTGCAGTCTGAAATTCAAGGTGTATACATATTCTTTGGTCATCTTTGAACTTTTACGTCCAAAACCTTGGATTTTTCACTCAGCGCAAGTGAATTTATTGAACTAATGTCAATTGCGGTTTAAACTGTGCATTTAAATTATGGATTCTTAGATACATCATCTTTGATATTTCGTAATGGGAATTGTCAAGAATTTGAATTTAAAGCGGCTTGTCCGTCATGAATTGTCATACGTTTTTCATCATTGTCTAAAATGGAACTTGTCTTGTTCGTAGAATAAGTGTAGAAAGCTGGAGCATTGACAGACGTCTTGGAACCCATGGGGACCCGCTGACAAGGGAGAGTCTTGAATAATATCGGTATCTGATGACCTGAGAGTGAAACCGGGCTTTCTTCAAAAGCACGGAGAGGTTTGTGTGTTTGTTGGGAGTTTGGGTCGAGGAATCATATCAGGCCAATCACATGTATTTCCATACAATATCACAAAGTTGTTCTTGCCTCAGGGCGACAAGGCTATGTCGTCGACGTTTTGTTCCTCCTCCCCTACCTCCGCGAAGTGCTTCTTCCTGTGTATAGGCATTCTAATGAGCTTTGTTGTCAGGAGTGAGTGGTTTCAATTTAGTCACTTCTTCAAACCTTGAACACAGAAGGGTTCAAGTCAGATTAATATACATAAATTTTCCTGCTAAATTAGGAAATTGGAGTTTGATAAATTCTCCTTGTCAATCTCCCGTATATAATCAAGTGTGTACATGTTGAATGCGGAAGACTGACATCTGAAATACTGAACTGCTTTCTCTAGCATTGAAGTAAGAGCTCTTCAGGATTTTAATGTGTAGTCTGGTGATTGAATTCGTATGCTCGTTCCCCCGCCCCGATTTCTACCGAATCCTGAACTTCCTGTTCTATTCTAATATAAAATGTTGTTTCACACTACTTGAATTTATTTGTGCTCAGATTCAAATGATCGGGGTAAGAGGAAAAATCATTTTTAATTGTTCTAGAATTTCTAAAAACTGTCAATTTAATTTTTGCATTTACAACTTAAGATTTTACTCACAAAATGCACAAATATGGTAAGCTACAGAAACAATTTCCGCTAATGTTAAAATCATTTTCACAAAATCAAGTAAATGTCAATAATATATTTCTGTTCAATATTTGAGTTTCTAATAATTGGAGAAATCCAGTACTTGAATTGAAGAAAGAATTGTTTACATATTATTCTTTCATTAAAGAAGAAAGAATCATAGCATTACGGCCTTCACAACTGCAATTTAGAACTACATAGATTACTCTCCTGAAGAAAACCTCATTGCTCTACACTGAGACTTTGTTGTATCGTACGAATCGCGGCATTGATATTCAACTCAGAAGACTCTATATTAGGTCTGAAATATTATGGATGTCCTCTGTCGAGATCCCAGTACATATAACTTATTAGAAGGAGACACTTGAACAGAGAAATATCGTATCGTACAATCTTGGAATTTCCAACAGGCTCTTCGTCTCCGAGCAGCCATCATAAGATACAAATAGACCTTGGCTCAGCATGAGACCTCCTTTTCGGAGTCAGAAATGCATTCTGTAGAAAGTGGAGAGTGTAAATTGGGAGCGGAATGGAAAAGTTCAATACAGAG